>JAJMAH010000109.1:0-50940 GCA_030564925.1 Geotrichum aggregatum | reverse complement strand
TCATAATAGGCATCCAGCTAGCTTGGGATTCTCTCAGTTCTTCCTCGTTTGACCATGGTGCTGCAACAGTAGGTAGCAGCCGCTCTTCATCAAGTAGTTCCACTTCTGTCAAGCAGTCCTTAATGTGGGAGATGGGGGAGCTTGCTTGTTTGGTGTCAATTAACAGTCTTATTGCATTGGTTTTGCTTATCCGGTAGAGAATTCTGATGACCTTAGTAGCTGCCAGGAACCTCATCCTTTCTTCCATTGGAGGCAGTGCGGTTTCTATCTCCGTGGCTGCGATAGGCGTTGTCCTTACAGCTCCAAGCATTCTTCTCATCCCGTTGTTTTGAATAATGTCTATTTGATGGCGATGACTGCTTGAGATTTTTTGCAGCCAGACTTCAATACCGTAATCCAAAATAGTTCTCACGCATGGAAGGTATATACAGCGGACCGCTGCTCCTGACATCCCTAGTCGTGTGCCTCCGAGTCTTGAAACAATCCCATTTGCTTGTCTGGCCCTTGTGATCATTGTGTCCAAGTGTGGTTTGAATGTTAGGTGCTTGTCGAGAGTGATTCCCAACAATTTGACTACATCCTGTGCTACTCTTGTTGTGCCGTCAGGAAGTACGAGCTTCGTCTCGTCACTGTCATTGATTTGGTTGCGTTTATTCTTTCTGAAGTGAATGTAGCCAAGTTTGTCGCTCAGATCGATTTTTGTTGACCGAGTTTCCGCCCACCAGCAACACTCGCGAAGCATACTGCTCATGCTTGTAGCATTTTCCTTCAAATCTCCACTTTTGTAGATGGTAATGTCGTCAATAAACCCGGATACCTTGAAGCCTCTTTCTTTGATTTTATCATACAGCAAAAATATGCTATCCTTCAATGAATGAATGAATGAATGAAAAAATTTTTGGCTCGAAATAAACTATATATGTTTCATTGACGTCAAGTTAAGCACTTTTCATTACTTTCAAGAAATTCCCTTGTAGCTCAGTTGGTAGAGCGTTCGGCTTTTAAGACAAAGCCCTCTCTTGCACAGAGAGTAAGTTACCAAGAAGTCGACCGAAATGTCCAGGGTTCGAGCCCCTGCAGGGGAGTTCTAATTTTTTTACAAGTAAAAAAGTTGGAAGCGAAAGCAATGAATAATTTTTTTTTAGGTTGCAGGTTTACGCCACTTCCTCGTTGTACTTTCAGACCTCTTTTTTTACGACGGCAAATAGCCTAGATGCCCATCAACCATGAAAGTCGCGAAACAGCCGTGGGCCCTAAATATAACTGGTAAAACTTTTAAACAAAAAATTAGTCCCACGCAAGCTTGGAAAACGTCATCTTTTCATATTGCTCATAACCCAGCATAGTTAACGCCAAGCTGGCTTCAATTTCGCTCAAATTTTGTAGTGCAAGTGCGATATAGTAGATTCATGCCTCTTCTAAGCATTGCCATGGTATATGAAGTATTCTGATCGAACTCAAAGAAGATTTTACAGATGCAAAAGAAGCCGTTGCGAATCTATTGTTTTGGACAGGCTAGGCGATGTAGACTATTTCGTACCAATATCGCCGTGAATATCTAGATGTAAACAAAAGGTTTTTTTTTTGACCGTTAGTATGGTATCGTATCTTGACTTAGACCAGTACACCCTGAGCCAGGCTAGGGCCTATGTCGATTACACAGGACTAGACTAGACTAGGCAGTAGTTGAGTGAGTTTTTTTCTGTGAAGCTTTTGTTCCATTGATGTTCTTTATCAGATGGTGCCAAGTAGACTAGACCAGCTACAGGATAGTAGCAAGTTGCTATCTCATGAATCGCAGGCATCTGACCTGTAGCAATCGAGCCAAATATCTGCTTGGTGTACTCAAGTACATGATACCTAGGCAGATGTGGCAATATTGCAAATGGAGGAGGCTAGACTTCAGAGTATGGACTAGATTAGATCTAATTATGATGACGCGTAAGGCTCCTTTTTTGGAGAAAAGGTCAAAGCTCTCTTGTCCATCAACGCCTTACTCCAATCCTTGTTTGACTGGCTGTGTCCTTTTATATGCATCTAGATTGTGGTCTATACTGAATATAGCTTCTAGCCTCCTACTACTCTGGTCTCTATAAATCCTTTTATTGCTACCTGCTCAAATGCTTCTTTTATTAGTCGTTCATTAACAATCAAAGCATCTAGAACCGAGGATTAGTCTACAATTGATCAATCGATGTAGTTTCCCAATAACTGAGTTCATCGCTTGAGTTAGCTTTTGTCCAGTGTAGACTAGACTCGACTAGACTAGATGCCCGCCTGCTGTACATCCAGACGCTACATGTTGCTGTTTTCATTGCTGTTGCTTTTGTTTCTGATCTTGCTCCATTGCCGTTGCTCAAGCACTCCACAAAGAGTTTGAAGCATAAAAAGCTGGTCACAAACGTGACGTATACGAGTGATTATAGCTTGCCACCTTTAAAGAGTGCAGCAAAAGCAGCCGAAATCCAGCAGACCAGGATTTCAGGGAATAACTGGCCAATACTTTAAAGGCGCCAGGCCGGCGGAAAACTGATCAGTCGAGGCCGCCTGCGCAGCTCTAAAATCTAAATGCTCAAATGCTTGAATGCTCAAATTAAAAAGCCACCATCAAGAATTTGGAAAAGCAAAATAAAAATAAAGAATTTCAACAAAAAAGCAAAAACAGCTCAAGAATTGCAACTTTCCAGTGCTGCGGTTGTTGACCTGACCCACCCAAGAGGTGCAGTAAACAAACCTTAATACAAATAACCTTTTTGCTCTTAATGTCAAAGAGAACCTAAATTTTTTTGGTGTAACCCCCACAGCTAAGACCAGTAAATCAAGACACAATAACAATTTTTGATCGTGATCCCGTTCTCTAAAATGGTACCAAGTGATCGACAAATTCCCTCTAAATTAGATGATCTTCCTTTTTTTTTGCATTGAATAGTATCTCTAGATCTAGCAACGTGAAATCGTCCCTGCTGGGCATGTACCATTCGCTTCTGGGTTGTTGTTTTTTTGGTCTTCTAGAAATAGGGAAAATGAAGACCAGAAAAAAGGAGGCTTTCTTCTTGTAACGGGCATCCCCGTAAGAAAAGCCAGCACGTCGCGCGTTGAAAGGTCGCGTCACTCTATCTTTTTGCGCGAATGAGATTGATAGCGATTTGCTTGAACAAAGCCACGACTTTAATATTGCCTTCTTGAGACAGCCAAGTTAAAAAAAAAAAATACGAGAATTCAAGCTAAAATTTTCAGCTAAAGCATAATTGTGGTAGAACAGATTTTGCAACAGTGAGATCGATCGCGAGGCTCGAGTCTTCATTGATTGTCTGGATATTTAGTTCTTTCATATTACTGGCTTTCAGGCGTTGTTTTTGACCATCCCTTGTCCATACTTCCAGTCCCTCCAATGGGTTGGTAATGATATTAAACGTTAACAAAAACGACGTCTTGGATTTGAACGAGGCTCAGTGAGCTCATTGAGAAGCTTTATCCACATGGAACAAGCCGAGGAACATTGAATGCAATAGCAAGCGAAGTATTATAGCGAAAATGTATTGAGAGTTTGTGTGTTTACTCAAACTCTGTCTCTTAAGGTTTCTACCTGTAAACCTTTTTTTGGAAAAGGCATTTCTCGTGTCGATTTTACGTGAACCTAGTGAGTATGTGGATAGAATTCCCTCTGCAATGCCGACAGGATACCGTATCTGCATGGTACGTACTGTACTACTCTTCGCAGCAGTGATACCACCAGCACCAAATCGCTGCTCGAATGTCGTACATGTCGTGGTACTGTCGTACAGTAGCAATAGTTTAGCCTTGCAAAATCTTAAAACGCGCCCACTGAAATGCGTCGTGGAGCCTGGCGTCTTACTTCTGAAATGCAGGCTTCAGTGCGAAGAGTTGTGCAATAAATCAGTGTTACATGTATGTGGGGCATTGTGGGATACCCGAGTCTTTGACTTTCTTCTCATGTGCTAAGATTCTTGACTCTATCAGTCTCTTGGAAAGACTAGCCAAGTCGGAAAATTAAGGGGGCCTAAGTTGCCCTCAAATGTTTGTGATATCGGCACAGCGTCAATATATTGCATATATGGCTTTTCTTTTGATATGAATGTTTCTATATGGGCTTTCTATTTTGCCTCTGTTTGAGCTCTTCAAAGCGTTTTCGTTTTGCCACTTGAGTTTGGGCGCATGCTTAGAACATTTGCACTGAGTGACCAATATCTACCATCTCGCAACAACACTGCGGGAACCCCGCGGGTCGATTCAGTAGCGAGTTTAACGAGTTTAGCGACCACGTATTTTGAAAACATTAAAATTCAAAATCTTGTTAGGTTTGTTAACAATGGTTTCAGTTGCTGTGATTCAGAAAGGAAAAAAAAACTCAATATATTCAGAGGAGGTTTTGCCTTGAACTACCGTAAAGTTTTATACTCAATCCTAGCATCAACTCTAGGTTCTTTATGTAGAAACTAAATTCAAATGACAGTACGGTTTACGAGTAGAATAGAGCCAGCATTCCATACGGTATAGTATTGAATAGAGTATAACTTTGTCAACTGGCACCTACTAGACTAGACAAGACAAGCCTAAACTAGAGTCTGACAATAGCTTGTATGGTTGCTGCCTCTCCGTCAAGTCTCATCATCCCGTTTAGCTTGTAAACCATGAGGACTCTAAACCGGGAACTTGACATAGCAGAGCCCAGTAATCAAGCACCTTGCGCCATGTTGCCTGTTCATGTATTGCTTGGAATGAGCAGCCAATCTAACAATTTTAACCCTAGGCTAAAAGCTGGCCTCATGTTTTGATCAATATTAGTTATGATAATATCAATGTACAGGTATAAACAGAAATATTAAACCAGGAGATAATTTGGATCCATGGGCAACTTGAGCATATAAGTTCAGCTCTGCCAAAACATCTATAGTACAAAAAGGCAGAATTGAGTAGAATAGACAGTTCATAGACAGTTCACATTGGACCAAAAGAAAAACTGACATCATACTGGTAGTCCAAGAACGAGCTTTGGAGTTTGACAAGTATTGAACATACTTTTATAGATCTAGTCTAGTTTGTTTTGTATTTCTCTAGTATATTAAACCCTTCTGGATGGTTGTGAAATCTTCCACTCAAGCATAATCTTTTAGTTCATGGGTTGCAAACTTCATTTCTTTAAGCTCTTAGGACTTTGCTCTAGATCTAGAGCTCGGAGCTCCAAGCTTTTTGCGTTTCTCTAAAATTCACGTATTGGCCGGTACCATCTTGTTGTTCGAAGTCCCTTCAAGTGCTTCATTGCGGATATTCTTGTCAAGAAGTCTCTTCGTGGAAAAGTGTTTGTGACTTTCAGCATAGGGTTGGGGCTTGAGTATGCCTCAGCGATGGATTTCTCACTATGCGATTAGAACTGGCAGCGAGATTCGGATTGTTCATAATCCGCCTCACCTCGAACTTATGGCCTTGGCGACGTACCGTACCCTTCATTGTTCTCATGTCCGTTTAAGTGACGCCTAGCGTGAAACAAAGGCTCTGAGGACTTGTACCACGCACACGGCACATGATCGACTCGTGTTCATGCTACTTCGTGTAGCCAATATGGCCGACTGCCATCCAAAAAAAGAGCATCCAAGTCTGGTTTTGGAACAACGTCTATTCCCAGTTTAAGGAAATCACGGGCAAATCTATCTAATCTGCAAGCAAGTTCATGAGTCTCATGACCAAACAAAGAAAACAAGAGCTCTTAGATAATCCGATAGAAGCTACTTCGGTGCAGTTTCAGACTGAATTCGCACGGGCCATGGATGCATGGATAGCCTTGAAGATGAATAGGAACGTAAGCTAAACGTACTCAGAGTCAGGCACTAAGCTATCAAGGGTAGAGAAAACTACAGCTTTCAAAAGTACATGGAAAACTACAAATGTACCAACTGCTTACCTGCAGTAGGAACCAACTGAACTGTCTGGCAGAAAGAGGCGCGACTTGAGAAAAAGCATGACGACAACAGGCAGTTTTTCTAATTCCATACTCAATGCTATTAAAGAATCATCTCAATTTCTCGCAAACAGCAACTGTACTTCTGCAATGAGTTCCGATGCGAGACTTGCAAACGGCGTTTTTGAGGGTGACACGTTAGATATTAATAGGGGCATGTTTGGAATCAAAAGAAAGGATTAAGCGTGTGGATGCTGGGAGTCACTGAGTTGCAGAGGCTGGTTGCAGAGCTATCGCAGCTCGTGAAGAAGGCACGAGAACGATCTTGTCGTTGTCTGAAATACAACGGACGTTTGTGGTATGCGTTATATACATTACATGCATCTACAGGCCTTGTACTAGGCACTAAATAATCATCGTTGCCAGAAATTGGTCTGTCAAGAAAGGCTTAAGCTTATACTTCTAAAAATAAAGCTAAAAGGGTCTTATTTTGAGCTTAATTTTGCAGACACACCGCAGACCAAAGTCACTGTGTGGTGGATCAGACGAGCTACCCAAAATGAATCGTAACTGCATCTCATCAGCGCATACCATGATGAAAACTGATGAAGAAGAAACCTTGTCACACGAAGGAGGTGAACACATGCAACTATTCTAGTTAAGATATTCAAACTTCGATTTGGTATACTACTCTAGTCACTGCTCTAGTCATCAATACTTTATAGGGTCTTGAAATCTACCTGCAAAAGCAGAGTAAGCTAATTTTTTTTTTCCAACACTGATTGGTTTATACCACTAATTTGGTCTAGTAAACATCACCTACAGTGCACACGCAAATGTAGAGTGTTTCGTGGTTCCTGAGTCATTGGAAGAAGGCAGAATTTGAAAGTATCTACAGACCCTGTCAGTATATCGAAATTTGGTACGGCTTATAAGGTATAAATGCATCTTTTCAGGATCTTTCGGGAGGTTTAAAAATACTTTCATAAAAACACTTGAGCCTTGATTCTTATTTACTTTTAATTACTTGAGTTGCCTTCTCTCTACCGGTGCCGATAGTTAAAGGGACTATTTCAGAAAAGACCGAGTAGACTCTCTCGCTTTCTGAATCAAATAAGCGTCGGCCACAACAAGCGCAGCCATAGCCTCGACAATGGGCACAGCGCGGGGAACAACGTTAGGGTCATGGCGGCCTCGGGCAGCAAGCACGCCCTCCTCACCATTGTAAGAAGCAGTCGTCTGCTCCTGAGAAATTGTGGCAGGAGGCTTGAAAGCAACGGAAAAGTAAATGTTCTCACCGTTTGTAATTCCGCCCTGAATACCACCAGAGTTGTTGGTCTTGGTTCTGAAACGACCAGAAGCAGGGTCAATGTAGAAAGGGTCGTTATGAGATGAGCCAGGAATAGTAGTTCCAACAAAGCCAGATCCAATTTCGAAAGCTTTGGTAGCGGGAATGGACATCATGGCGTGTGCAAGCATAGCTTCCAGCTTGTCAAAAGCGGGCTCACCAAGACCGATAGGAACGTTGCGAATAACGCAGGTAACGACACCTCCAATAGAGTCCTTGTTGTCGCGGTAGTGCTCGACTTGCTTCACCATTGCTTCAGCGACACTAGCGTCGGGGCAGCGAATCGGGCCAGCATTATCGACCTCCTCGCGAGTAATTGTGGATATTAATTTCTGGAAATACTCCGACCTGGGATCACGATCAATCGAGATGGGCCCAACGGAAGATACGAATGCCACAATCTCGACGCCATTTGCAAGCTTGAGAAATTTCTCAGCAATAGCACCAGCGGCTACACGGCCAATAGTCTCTCGTGCTGAAGATCGGCCACCACCAGAACTGGACTTGACTCCGTATTTTTGAAGGTAGGTGTAGTCAGCGTGGGATGGGCGAGGGTATACGTCTGTTTCACTGTAGTCGTGAGGACGGTGATCTTTGTTCATGACGAGCATACCAATGGGACTTCCCAAGGTTTTACCGTTTTCAGTACCGCTCTGGATCTGGACAGAGTCAGCCTCATTACGTGGTGTCGAGAGGGCAGACTGGCCAGGTCGCCGGCGGGATAGCTGTGGCTGGATGTCAGCAGCTTCTGTCAGATCCATTCCCGGAGGAACACCGTCGACAATGCAGCCGACAGACTTGCAGTGGGATTCACCGTATGTTGTTACACCTAGAACGGTCAGCAACGAGCAACAACAGTCCTTCCAGCATACATACGAAAAAGCTTTCCAAAGGTAGACATGTTGTAGTTGAGATGCAGAGAGGAAAGAGTCCGCGTCAGACAGGTTTATGAATGAAAAATAAAATAATCAGTCATAACAACCCTAGCCCAGATCAACGTGGTCTTAGAATTCTGCCCGTCAGTTTCGTCTTACACGCCAAAATCATCATGAACTTCGATCTGCTACTCCACCAAGCCCTGGAGAACATATGGACCATTGCATTGCTGGCGGCCCTTCTAGCACTGGGAATCGTGCTAACGCTAGTGCGTACAGCCACATCTTTAGGCAAAGTCAAATCCAGTCAGCCCGCAATTCTCATAACTGGCCCTGCATATTCTGGCAAAACCACGCTATACACTCTATGGACTAGCGGTTTGGCGCGTGAGACAGTCACGTCTCAGGTGCCCAATGTTTACAACTCGTTCAAAATACCGTTCGACTCACTTGTCGACGCCGTACGAATCACGCTCGTGGATCTTCCTGGCCACAAGAAGCTGGTGCACCACCTGGAGGAGGCTCTGGAAAAGTTCTCCAGCGTCAGAGGCATTATTTTCGTAATCGATGCTGCTAGTGGGCCCGAAGGGATTAGAACGGCCGCGGAAGCGCTGTTTAGGCTGTTATTACGCACGGAACAGCGCATGGGAGGCATTGATATCATGATTGCGTGTAATAAGGCTGATGTTTTCAACATGGTGCCATCTGCACGAATGAAAATTGCCTTGGAGAATGAGATCCAAGAGATCCGAGCTACGAAGGCCAAAAGCCTGGGGACAGTGGCTCAGGCAGGCTCTTTGGAAGACGATAATGAGGACGACGGCAGCTGGCTGGGTGGCGAAGTGTTCAGGTTCGGTGACCTAGATGGTGAGATAAGTATCGCTGATGGTAGTGCAGCTACAGATAACGTAGAAAGTTGGAAGCGATGGTTGGAGGAGGTAGCCGTTAACTAGTACTAGTAACCAAGAAGCGTCGGCTTTAAGGCACGGTATATAATAAAAGTACATTCACAATATTACAGAGGGGCTCCTGGAGTATGGCTAGGAGCCTTTGGAAACATGTCAGGCTGGCTTATCTTTTGTAGATTTTGTTTCGCCATTTGTGCGTTCTTTCTATTCATGATTCGCATAGAGTAAAACTGCTTTGCAAGGAAAAAAGTTCTTGGAGGTTTTTCAGAGGTGGTTTTCACTACAACACGGGCTTCTTGAAGCTTTTCCAGCAAGCCTTCGTCCTTCTCAAGTTGTAAAGCGTCTTTATCTTTTGGTTTGTCTGCGTCTTCCTTCGGTGCTTTCTTGAAGCCAAAATTAAAGTAACCTTTGGCAGCGTTCTTGCGTGCCTCGATGCTGGCCTTGAGAGGATTAATTTCTGCGTCCAGGCTGACCAGCTTTGCCCTGGCAGTAGTCACCTCTTCATCTTCAACAGGTGTAGCGAATCCAGCGTCTACGAGGTGGGATGCACAAACATAGAAAAAGTCGGCCTAATAATTAGTAGGTCCAGCACAACAAAGTGCGGCTTACCTTGCCATCGCTGGAGACAAGAACAACCGTTGTAGGTTTGCAGCAGATGAAGCATGCCCTTGAAGCTGCCTCGGCCACCTGACGTTTATGGTAGATGTTCTTGAATGGCACTTGGGCTGACATGGTACCAAGTGGTAGGGTTTGGATAGTAAGTAGGGCACAGCCTGGGAGGTTGTGCTTGCAATTTGTGCCACCCAAAATCTCCCGTTCTCCTTCATTCAAGCTACACGACCAATACACATACACAGAACATGCCTCCATTCAAGCGACGAAATTACAACGACAACGGCGAAGGTGCTCAGCCTTATTCGAGAGGAGCATACAGGGGTCGGGGCCGCGGTGGATATCGTGGTGGAGGCGCAGGAGGGGATGAAGAGCCTGCTTCTAGTGGCCCAAGTGTTACAATTCAGGTAAGCCTTGGCCTAGGTGAAAAAATTACATTCCATTGCGTGTGTGAAAAGATTCTAACTATTACAGTTGGACAAGAAGAAGAAAGTCACGGTGCGGTCGTATAACGGGGTTAAACTTGTTGATATTCGGGAGTTTTACACAAGTGAAAAGAACGGGGAGACTATTGATCTGCCTGGTAAAAAAGTAGGTCCTGCTCTTCGCATCAAAAATTTCGATAAAAAGAAGGACAATTAGCAATTGACTGACCATAATAGGGCATTTCACTAACACAAGACGCTTTCGAAGCTCTTGTTTCGCAAATCCCGGCCATTCAAGAGGCTTTGAGTTCATTTGATCAAATGACGAGTCAGGCTAAATCAGAAGCCGAGCCAGTAGCAATTGCTGCATCCAACGCTGACGTTAAGCCAACAGCAAGTTCTAAACGGGTACTTTCCGATGAGGTCATAGAGAACTCGGACGAAGAAGGAGAGGACTTGGAGAGGGAGATTGCGAAACATGAAGCCATGGTAGAAGCTAAAGCTCAGGCAAAACGCGCCAAGCACGATTCTTCATCGGAAGAGGATTAGACTACAATAGGGCAATAGGCCAAGAGGGCAAGGTTTGGGGGGGGGGCAGCTTTTTCAGGAGCAGTTGAAAGATGTCTTGCAAGACTTGAGACCGATTCTGCCAACGTTCTTTTCCGGGGTGGGCTACATTGAAAGATATCTCGAATGAAAAGGTAAAGGACTTGCAGTTGTAACTAGATGGACAAGACAAGGAGTAGTGCCGTTATCAAGTTAGAGGCGAGCTGGCTTTAGCAAGATTAGATGTAAAGTTTGTGAAAAAATTTCGATTGCTACTAGTTAAATTAACAAAAAAAAAAACAGCAGAAGAGTTGTTCACATGGTCCAAATGGTTTGGCGGGAACATGTGCTTCCAGTGGAGTAGACGAGTGGTTCAGGTCTCCAGTTCAGTCTGACAGTCTAGTATTCTGGTATTCTGGTAGTCTTCAAGTCTGGAAGTCAAAAAGTTTGAAATGTCTGGAGGTCTAGAAGGCTATTAGACGCGTCGACCAGTCCACGTACGAAATCAGATATATTTATAAGCGTGTAAAAACGGAGACCACCCCCCTGGGCTCGCACAAAAACCAATCATCATGGTTTTCTTTACTTTTGTTTATTCTCGTTCATTGCTGTTCCCGTTTCGCAAAAAGGTCCGGGTGTTTCTGAGGCGGCGCAGAGTACTTTGCAGGGTAACTGTGAAAATGTTGTGGAAAACACAACGAAACAAGTGGTGTTTTTTATTACAGATTCTGCTATTCTAAAGAATGCATGATGTTTTTATGTATGGCGCAGATCACGCACCTTAGACTTCAAAGGAATCCATTTCAAAGGAATTTCAAATAAATTTTAAAAAATTGATAACGTTGCTATTTGGGTAGCAACGACTGCAACGGCTGCCATTTTGGTCTAACCTCTGAAGCCTAAATTCTGGGTACGATATTTGCCCAGTCTACTCAGGCTTATATATATTTCTGACTTGAAGTGGGGTTTGGTTACTCGTAGACGTAGACGTAGACGTAGGAAGTCCAGAGTAGGTCTAGAAGAGTCTGCTGGCATGAAAGAGAAGAGGAGCAGGAATAACAGAGAAACTAATTAAAATTAAGGTTGAAAAGCAAGTGCAGGTACTAAAGGGTACTTTTAAATGCATAAGTACAAACCGGGCCTAGTCTGAAAGCAAGATAAAAGAAATCATAAAAAAAAATAAAAAAGACTAAACTTGTAAAAAGAAAATGCCTAGACACTAAAAAGAGAGAGAGCAAGAAAAGCTAATCCATTTTGCTATTTAGTTCCTTCGGTTCCCTCCTCCATCATTTAGCAAGCTTTCTTTCTGGTTTTCCCAAAATCTAACTCCCACATCCCAAGCTTTCTGCTATCAACTACTAGTCAAAATGTCCAAAGAAGAAAAGATCCAAGAGGCAATTCGCCTTGTGCAGAGCTGCAACTACTCTCGCCGCAAAGCTGCTTCGTCGACCGGCATCTCTCCAAACACCCTCAAGCGTAGGCTCAATGGAAGCATTCCTCGCGAAGAGTACTTGGAGCGCACCAAGAAGATTACCGCGTCCGAAGAGCTTATTTTGGAAAACATGATCATTTCGTTCATCCAGCAAGGTGAACACGTCAAAGCCTCTGCGCTACGGTTGCTTGTTGCGCTGTACATCAAAAACAAAACGGCGCCAACCAAGGCCGGCAAAGACGCGGCCACCGTTGAAGACCCTGAATTGACCCCTAAAGGATGGTGCGCGCGATTTATGAAGCGCTCAAAAAACCTTGTTGTGAACCAAGGGCTTATTGAAATTAAAGACGAGAACAATGCCCACGATATGCTGTCCGAGCCGTCAAGCCCTGTTTTTGCCAGCCTTCTTAAGCCGCCAACCGACGGCGATGAGTCGTTAGCTGATACGCAAAAGCATATTGTGGATAATGCCAGCACCCTAATTGAAGGCTTCCGCATGGATTTCAACTCCGTGAAGCGCCAGTGCGAGATAGACGCCAGCGCAGATAAAGAGCAACTAATTAATGCAATTGGCACTATGTCCACAATTTTTAATGAGGTTTCCATGCTAGCCAGTGTGCTTAATTTTACGAGCCATGTCAATCTTGACCAGCTCGCAAAACCCTCTGCTGCTGCTGCTGCTGCTGCTGCTGCTTCTGTTGCCACTGCTGCTGCTGACGACGAAAGTGCAAACACATCAAACCAATCCAGCAAGCAGTTGCAAACCAAAAACTTTGGGATTGATCAATTCACACCAGAGTACTATTCCCCAAACACACCGCCATCTCCTGTCACGCCGAAGTCGCCTTCGTCAAGTTCGCACAAGCGAAGCGCTGCCAACCTCGATAACAACAAGCACAATGAAGCTCCCTCCACAAAAAGAATGCGTCGTGACAAGCGAGCAATGAGCTGGACTGGCTACGGTGACCTGCCCGCTGGTCAAGTTCAAAAGACCGAAGACCCCAACGATCTTTTCATATCCAATTCTACCCCTGTCTCAAACCCCTTTTCTTCCATGCTTCTTGACGCCACCGCTTCTGGTGTCAAGCAAGAAAAACCTGATTACTTTTCTCAACCGCATCGTCACTCTCGTCACTCCATATCGACGCCTATTGCTGCGACAGACTATAACACGCTTTTTTCGGATGGCAATTGCATTGCTCCACGTGTCACAATGTTCAGCTCGAGCGGGCTCACCCCTTCTATAGCCAGTTCCGTGAGCATGCCTGTGCTAGGCGATGAACTTGCGGACGATGACTACAACTTGGCTTATTCTTCGGCTGAACTTATTAACTCACTGTCGGCGACGGTGGGAAGTGAGGCTGATTTAAGACTGATGCTGGGCTCTACTGTTGGGGACCCGATGTTGGCCTACAACTGAATAGCATAGGTTTAGGAAACGTTTTTCACGACTTTTTGAGATTTTACCTTATTATTTATTTATTCTTTGTCTAATTCGTGTATTAATACTGTTAATGAGCTCCTTTTTTACATGTGGCAGATCGTCGTCATGGCTCCTGTTGTTTTTTCTTGCGGTGACGAATAACAAGATAAGCAGGCTGCAGAACTCAAAGTAAAAGTAGCTGTTGGTCTCATGCCAATTCATGTCACACTTGATTCACTGTACAGCTTGCCAGTGCGGTTGTCTTAGTTTCTGGTTTCATGGAGAGGTGAAATTGACTGACCTAAAAAGGTCTACTATTCAAGGAGTCTGAGGAATCTGAGACCTGAGTTTTGCGATTCTGAGGTGTTTTTTTCATTCTTAAGCATCTTGCTCAACGAGTTTAGCTCCCTCGGTTCAGCCTGTCCTTACAGGTGAAAGCCAGACTCAAGAGATAGGCTGAGCGCAAATGGCATTCGAACAAAAAACAAGCCAGTCTCACTAATTTCTCAAACCGGCTCTTGCTCTCAGAAGACTCACAATCATTCACCAACTCGACACACAGCGTATAAGACTTGATTATAAGACTTGGTTATAGGACTAGGTTATAGCAAAACGTCACTTGGGGTTTCAGTCTATAGCTAGGGTCTAGTCCATCTGAAGTATGCGATATAAACTAGTCCAGGACATGCATCGTTCCCTTTGGTTTGGCCGCCGGCTTTAATACTCGCATCAATTACTGGTAGCTAATGAGAAAGAGTTTTATTGTATTTCTTTAAATGAGGTCAACAATCACAGTTAGCCGAGTTCACGAGCAATGACCTCAGTGACCTCAGTAACCTCGGTGACTTCACCGAGCAGACTTTCAGCAACCTCTAGCGAGGTCTGAGGTAGACTAACTTCGAGCAGAAAGTGCCCAAGCGAAGGCGGACAAGCATAGTATCCTTCGGTAGATTGCTATAAAAAGGCTTTGTCCGGCATGTGGATAATATCTCACGTTGGTTTACTGTAAAATGCCATTATAAGCAGGCTTACTAACTAGTTGCAAAGTTCCACGAGCCTTAATCAAAACTCTATAAAGATATATCTATACCCCAACCCAGTGCATATCTCGAGAAAATCCGCACTTTTCCTCACCTTCGACAAACCTCTGGAACAACTGATGAAGCCCTCAAATGAACCAGAACCACACAACCAAGCCGTCATTCCTGCCGCTATTGAGTCTGCCCACCGACTCAAGAACGCAGCCGTCACCTTTTCCAACCTCTCTGGCAGGCACGTCAAAGCCGCGAACTAGCTCTTCTTTGTCATTCTCACTACACCCGAAGAGCTCTTTGCAATTACAGCGGCAACCACATCCACAATCGCCTCAGCTACAGCCACACTATCCCTCGGCGCCGCCGTCGCCAAAAGCCATGTCTGCCACCCGCGAGCGCACGAAAGACCGCTATCGACCACAGTCGATATCCAGTAGGTTTCCCTTAATTCTTACTGGGCACCACCACAATCAGAAGTCGGATGGCTCGGGGATGGCCTCATACTATTCGGAAGCCGCTCGCAAACTGGCTACGCCTATGAACTCTGATGAGACGATGTCTTCACAGTCCGAACACTCGTCACCTTCTTCGCCCACGCCGTCAGTGGTGAAGGAAACGAACCATGTCAGTATAGAAATCAATCCACTGTCAGGGCGGAAGCAGCTCAACACATACGAAGTGCTGAAAGAGATCGGGCGTGGACAGCATGGCAAAGTGAAGCTCGCTTTAAACAGCGAGTCCGGAGAATTAGTTGTAAGTTTTTCCATGTTATGGTAACCTATGGTGAAATACTAACAGTCTAGGCTATCAAAATCGTCGATCGCTACAGTAAACCAAAGCTGGGTCGCAAACCTGGAACAACTCACGCCGACAAAGTGCGTCGCGAAATTGCCATCATGAAGAAGTGTAACCATCCGAACGTTGTTCAGCTGCTGGAGGTGCTCGACGATACAAAAAGCAATAAGATATATCTTGTCCTGGAGTACCTTGAGCGTGGCGAGATTTTATGGCAAGCCGGTGACGGTGTACCTGTCTTGACTGTGGAAGAGGCACGGCGTGTTGCTCGAGACGTAACGAGTGGCCTCGAGTATCTTCACTTTCAGGGGATTATTCATCGTGACATCAAGCCTGCTAATTTGCTACGTGATAAGGACGGGACGGTAAAAATATCCGATTTCGGCGTTTCATATGCCTCATCTCTGGATTGTCCAAATAACGAATTAGAGCTAGCCAAGACGGCAGGCACTCCCGCATTTTTTGCACCCGAACTTTGCGTGTCGACCAGCAATGGCAGCAGGGAGGATATCCGCCCGCCGCCCATTACACACAAAATCGACATTTGGGCTTTTGGCGTTACTCTTTACTGTATGCTGTTTGGCAAAGTTCCATTCATTGCTGAGAGCGAGTTACAGCTGTTTGATGTTATTGTCAATGACCCGCTGGTTTTCCCTAACGAGAAGTTGTCGCCTTCGTCTTCACTGTCGTCGGCATCTTCTATTCACCCACCTGTAGAGTACATTCCCGATCCACAGATGGAGCTTGCAAAAGATTTACTACTACACGTTCTGGAAAAGGACCCCACGAAAAGATATGAGATTATAGACATTATGCAGCACCCCTGGATGCTTGAAGGCATGTCAGGCTTGGGCCAAGAGATCTTTTTGACGACTACGAAAGATGAACAGCGGATTGAAGTCACACGTGAAGAAGTCCAGACTGCAGTGCTGGGAATTGCAGGCAGGATTAAGCGGAGCTTGACCAGACTTGTTTCAATAGGATTTCGCCGCAAGGGCGCCGGCTCAGCAGCTAGCTCTCGGTCAAGCTCGAGGGATTTCAGGCTTTCCAACGGTAGCTCACAATCCCGAAACAGTTCGTTGACACGAGGCCGGTCAGTGTCGCGGGGAAACTCTGCAACCGCTACAGCAATTCCACCACATCGGCGCGAGCTCCATGAACCTCACCATAACAGCAGCAATAGTAGTCTAAGTAGCTCAATGTCGTCTTCTGCTAACACCAGCTCATGGGCGGGTTCCCTGCAAGGAGCACGAGAAGGGAGGCAACCCACGAGGAGAATGAGAGCGTCGAGCCATGCATCAGTTGTCAGCACAGATTTGACCAGTGAAGAAGAAGTTAATTCCGGCCTTCCTCTTGACGTGTTTTTAGACCAACACCCAATAGAGCTTGAGTCGAGCTCGAGCACAAATAGTCCCAACATACTAGAACCGGCAGACAACAAGTCAATACCGCTTGGGAGGCGAGAAAAAACAGATGAGGGCGCGAAATACAAGATGCTTCCCATAATCAGCGAGCCGGATTTGGTAGAATTATCGAGCTTGAGACCGATTGAGATTGACAGTGACTTGGAATCTTTGGACTTGCCTGAGATCTACGAGCACAGTCCAGAATTCACAGATGACTTGATTGCCGATTGTGCTGATGATTGCCATGAGCCTATCAATCCTGCGTTTTCCTCAACTATATCACTATCTTCACAAGCATCATGTTCGTCCTCAAACTCGTCTTCTAGCTCATCGTCGGATGGAGGTGAGCTCACTCTGACGGTGGGGTCTCGTGCGGGCATTAATCGCACAGGCCGGATGAGCGAAAGCCAACTAGGTCGGCCTAAAGTTACCACACCACAGCGAGGGGTGTCAATCACTCGATCAGCGTCCGTGAATGTTCCGCCTCCACCCACAGCGTCTGAGTCGGCATCTACGTCTCAGGCCACAACGGCCTCTAACTCACATACGTCAATGAAGAAGCTTAAGGGCCTATCACCAATACCGATACCATTAGTAGATGATGTTCCTTTTTTCGTTGCGTCGTCGTCGTCTCCTTCTGCGAGTCTGAGCGGTGGCATCGTGCGTGGGAAGCCAGGGGTTGAGACAAGAGCGCGGAGTCGAACTATTGCAGTTGGAGACGTGCAATTAAATCATGATCATTTCGGGCTTGGAATTGGGCTAGGATCGTAACTGCAGCAAGTGGGACATGTACATGAGCTTTGACTTGGGCTCGGACTTGGACGTGGGCTTAAATTGGATGCTTGAGAAAGTTGTGACGCACCAAAGTCATAAGAAACACACACAGTACTGTAACATAGAGCCATCATACACACACACACACACACACACACACTCGCATTTACACCTTCACACAACGAGGTGTACTATCCCACACGCGCGCGCACACACACACAAACACACACACGCATACATACACACATATTGAAAAGGTTCTCTTGTTATATTATAATTTTATACATTGGTATGTTGATAATCTACGAAAGTGCGTGCGTTTTGTTTTGTTTTTTGAATTGCTGCAGTAGTCTACTAAGCTCGAGTGAATGAAGTAGGTGCCATTCAATCAAAATGATCACCATAGTGCTGTAAAGTATATCATGTCAAGTTGATTCTCAACGCAGACAGTCTACTGCTAGTCTACTGCTAGTTTACTGGGCAGTCTATTTCTATGCTTGTCAAATAATTTCTACAATCAATAGCACAATCTAGGCATGTGTTAATCGCCACCTGACGCAATTACTTGCAGAGATGAAGGCAAGGTAAAGAGTTAAAGTGAGAACTATAGCTCCCACAGTAGAGTCTAGCCCAGATTGGTCGGATGCCCTCGTGTGTTTCTTTTTTCTAGGAAACGAGCCAGTCTACTTGAGAGGACTACTTTACAGTGGCGGTAATCTGTGCTACCCTAGAGTAGACTCTGGGCTGGTGATGAGTCTTGGGAAATTACGGAGGGGCTTGAAAAGGCTGTACAGCCGTGGCATTTGCTTGTAGGAGCAGTATCATGGTCTACTGTGCTCGTTGAAGATTGAGCTGGAGATGTGCTCAAGGCTGTGCTCAAGACAATCCTCAAGAATATATGTTGGACGGCGAAAGAGCCCAGTTGCAGTTCTAGATGCAGCCATAGACTGTGATAGACACTTTAAAAAAGAGTTGAAATAATGAAAAAATTGATAGAAAAAAGGGGGATTTGGGGATGATTAGGGAGATGAAGGCCCTGATTAACGGTTGATCATGAGCAGGAGTCGTAGTAGTCTACTGTAAGTATGGTGGGTTTGGCATTATAGATTCAGCAGTCTCCTAGTTATCATGCGCATCATAAAATTAGCCTGGGTTCTCGATAGTGAAGAAAAGTAAGTGAAACGGCAGGGCCTTCAAATATGAGCAGGAAGCTAAAGCGTTTGAGCCAGACTGCATTGGCCTCTTCACGCCAGCATTGACCAATTCCTCGTCAAACAATTTTTTTTGGGTCACCCGTATAGTCTACCATGCGCTACAGTACACTAGACTCTAGTTGGCCTACTGGCCCAGCACCGGGTGGCCTGTAATGTTAACCAGTAAACGAGCCGTTTCTGTAGCGGTTTGCAGTAAAAGTTTTCTGCGACTGGCCATGTTGAAAACTTCCACTACATAGCCGGTGTGAAATTCCACCCGCACAGATTGATCAGAGCGATGGCTACAAATGGTAACAAATAATAACAAACGGCAGCAGTACTAAATACTAACAATATCGCAGTTGCAACGACTGATGCAGGTGCGGTCATTCTGTCATTATATCCCTTCATCATTTCATCATTTCATCAGCCAGACTACTCGCTCTGTTATTGATTCTATTATCTCGGCCGCGTTTCTCTCTCTAGAGTGCTGTATTACAGTGTTATTACAACAATCCGCAGTCTCTGACAGTGTTGGCACCGAACTTGTCCGGCTCACATACTCCACTTGCAACAGAAGGTCGTGCTACGCGTGGTCCACTATAGCGGACTCTAGACCAGTCAAAATACAGTATTACGGTAAGTTAGAGTGAGTTGATTCATTTCACTCGTTCGGGCTATTTGTAGAGTTTAAGCGTTTTGTTCTATTGTTGTTGTCTGAAGAAACATGCGGTTACAGAGCACAACAAGAGTCTGCTGACACCTCATCAACAAGTAGTTGGATGATCTTGGACCAGATAGTCCACAGTCCGTATATACTATATACTATATACTATACCGGGCAGTGGGCAGTGGGCAGTAGCCGACGTCTAGAATAATCAAGCTGAATTAATTTCAGCAAGAATGAAGAAAGTCGCGAAACATGAAAAAGAAAAGCATTCGATATTTCGAGGAAACGCGCCAGGAAGAAGATCATAGCTGCAGAGTACGGTACAATGTTCAGACTTATGCTGAAGACGGCTCGTTGGGTTCAAGCTGGACGTACTGCAAGTGACTCGTCTGTGACACAGGACGAGCTCAAGAAGTTTTTTGATTGGTTATTATTAGATTGTTCCGCAGTATTTGCCTTCCCACCTTTTTTCTTTTGGTTCAGTATTGCGCTCGCGTACAGCTTCCAACTCTTCCGTACTTGAAATACACTATAGGGGAAGCTGATTTCACCGGATATAGTACAGCATACGGCATAACAAGCGAGTTATTATAAGTGATATTCCAACCAATGAATTTAGTATAATAAGGGGAGGAATCTTAGCTATGCTATCGGTTTTCATAGACTACGTACAAGCCCAGTTTTAACCAACTTGTTAGCTGTTCAGGTTTTTTTATTTCTTTTTCTTTGATTATTTCAAACCTAGCTCTGTACGTGTAGAGTTAAAAGAGTGATGAAAAAGAGCGTGCTTGCGCCTGGGCTACACTACAAAACACAGTCTCGCAATTGCAAAATGCTGAACTCTACTTTTGAAACTATCAGATTATAATTATCAGATGCAATAGACTGGCCTAAACATTAAATACAGCTGCAGCTTGAATCTCCAGACGTGTACCGATTGATCATGTTTATTGCTTCCAGTGCCTTTTACTGCTCATTGTATTGGTTTGCTTGTAGCTACTGCAGCAGCTGCAATACTGTTGCACTACATTGAGCTGCACCTACGTCCACACTATTAAGGCTGACAGCGAGTAAGAGTCCACTGACATTCTTGGAGTTGTTTCAATAGCCTCCAATAGCCTCCAATAGCAAGAAGAGCAAAAATAGCAAAAATACCACACACTTGTTGAATATATGGCCTATCAGGGGTGTTCAAATTAGAAAAAGAGCAGGTTTTGATTGAATGTCATGTATGTTTTAAAAGATTTTATTCACTTATTCTTTGGATTTGAAATATCCTATATACAGTAGACTACGTGTCTAGCTCAATCTCGAAGAGACGGTTCTGCGACGACAATCGACTGTGATCATCAAGCGTTTGTGCCGCCAAAAAAAACCTTTTTACTATCAAATTCAATTTTCTTCATGATTCCAGGGACCAAGCCTCTCTAAGCAACATCTCGCAAGGTAAAATATATAGAATTCATTTAGTTGAGAGCCTTCACTGTCAAAGGAGCTTTGAAAAAGTGCAGATCTCCCGGTGTTTGAAGACTTAAGCGCAAATCTGAGTAGCAGCCGGAAACAATAAAGACTGCTAGACGTCATGTACAGTGAAAATTTACAATAGTGAAGAAAGGAGGATTAAGAACGGTGTGCTGGAAGCTTGATTACCACCACGGTAATAGTTATGTAGATGACGCCGATCTTTTAGTTCTACGGGCCACTAAGTAGAATTAGCAGCGATAACGAGGCTGAAAGATTTGTTCTTACTTCCATCGGGGTTGATTTAAAAAATCTTCGTGACGTCCGACAACTCGAAGCTACCTAGTATCTCATGATTGCTACATAAGATCATGACGAGATAGGGATGCCACGATGCTATGATGCTACTTACCATTTTACCAGAAGTTATTTCATATAAAAAGGTTGAGTCAGAAGAAAATTCAACTGAGAAAGAAAAGCTCTTAAGAATTCATGCGCCTTTTGAACTTGAAATTTTTACAATATAAGGCCATCGCAAGAAAACATATAAAAGGCTTGAGCTTTCAATAATATAGCCCTGACATTTTTGCGGCAAATGGCAGCAAACACGCAGTTTCAGACTCAAACCATGCTTTATTTCCAGTCCTCTTTCGAAAATTGTGGTCACTGCAAAGCATCTCATAAGCCTTTACCATTACTATCTTCTGCAACCTGTCTGCATGAAGGAGCTCGACAAGGAGCTCAACATAGAGGCTTTGAATAAACGAGAGCATGTCTGCCAACATGTGAAAGAACTGCGGGAACCTAGAACAGTTTTGTAAATACTTCGCTATTTGAAAAACTTTCACAAACCTGACTTTGAAGTTGGCCCCTAGTTTAATCAGTCCTAGCGTGAGCGTACGCTATTATCCTAGAGACGTGATCAACGGTAAAAGTAGTAGCATCAATAGTCCCGTAATGACGCTTTCTGTGAAGGTTTTAGGAGAAATGATTGGCAGTATTGAAAGCCCCGCGGCTAAGGCTAAAAGAAGTTGAGCAAAAGTTTTCAGCTGAAAAAAATAGGAATGTCATCAGTCTTTTAATAAGGGTGCATGTAGGTGCCAAATTGTTGCTTTGCGAGTTATCTCCTACGCTCAAGAAACATGTTCTCTATTGGGCGATGAAAAGAAGTTTTTATGAATGTATTAATGTACGGTAGAAGAATTCTCCGTATCGTCTATGATTCAGATACAAAAAGTACGCTCTGGTATAGGCAAACAAAACAAGCTTCTCTCCTGAACACACGCGTCTTGATGAATTCAGGTCTTTGCTGCTGTGAACTCAATTGCATGAGTATTGACTGCACAATATATTTGTATTTTCTTCTAGGCATTTGTTTACGCCCATGATGCTCTTTTACAAGCCGAGAATAAAAGGGTTCATCGTAACTCGTATAACATCATATTAAGGCTAAAAAAAATTCAAACTGCCGCAATTGTCATAGAAGTAAATTTGGTAGGTTGTGTCACAAACTCGATTATGGCTATTTTCAGTGGCGTTGTAAGCGAAAAAGAAAAACACTAGTTTTACCTTGAAAAGATTTGTAGCTTCAAGACGGGCCGGCTTGCTTTTCACCAGAGAAGAGCCTAGTCAAAGTATTTGTGAGCTTTAGCAATAGTAGACATACGTTCTAAACTTGATGGCGTGCCAGGATGCCTCACTTTTTTTCAACAGTCTGTGTAAATTCAAGCTGGCGTAGGATTGAATTATCAATCTTTTTGACAATGGGGCACCAAATCTTATCGGTACAAAGTGTGCAGTAATTACTAGAACCCAAGCAGTGAAACCCGGTAGACTCTAATTCTGTGAAGGTTTTATTGAAAACTTTTCAGAATTTTTAGCAGTTTTTAGTTAGGCCCTTTCTACTGTGAAGTAGCAGGTCAACGCTATTTTTGCTGAAAGCAGTTGCAGTTTTCTTGTGCTCACCACGAATGGATCGAGCTACAATCGTTTGGGGCAACAATGAATATAGATTGAGTACACGATAGCTTTGCTCATTGTAAGAGCATTACCTCAGATTTGATTTCAGTAATAGATAGCGCCATAGCTGCGTCTCCTGACTATTTCTGTCAAGTTTTGTTCAAGCTGATTAGTACTTTTACTCTGCAAGATCCATACTTGATACCAGATTGGTTGGTCTTGTTAAATACAATGATTTCATTGTTGAGATACGAATCTTTTCGATGATTTCTGCTTATGCCCAAATTTCACCCAGTAAAAACTCATTTGAGGACATGGCAATCTAAATCTCCACTAATTTGCAATTAGTTACTTGTTAGTGCGTGCCAGTCAACAAAAGGGCCTTCAAGTTCAATGCTGCTTTCAAGCCATGTTTGTTTCCCGTCTTTGTGATTTACAGCAAATGCCGTTTTTGGCCTGTGAAAAGCCGAGGTTTGAGATTACAGCATGTGTTACTTAATCAGAGTTTGGATAAATGACATTCAACACCGTGACAGCATGCGCATATTCTAAGGCCTTGGACATTTTGTTTTTACATCTACGTGTTGAAATTAGGTCCATATCACTTTGAAAACCTTGGGAATCAGTTGGCCGGTATCACTCGTGATTGTTGTATACTACATATTTCAAACTATAGTGTGTGCGACAGTTGACGACGACCCTTCTCCACTTATTGCCTTATGGACCTACCGCTAACTTTGGAACATCATAAAAATTCCGTGTCAGCCTACAATATTCGGCACTGAAGCTCGCTCACATTCATTCGCAATATAGTACCGACACTGGCTTCTAGCCATACTCAGAATGGTATCCATGACGCCCGAAATCAAAAAAGACGCAGCTGACGACGTTGATCTCAAGCTCGACCGCCAGGCTTCTCCCATTACGTCCGACAATAATAATGACAAGCAAGACAGAGCAAACCTTTCCCCACAAGGAGCCAGCACAGGCAAAAATAGTTTCCGACGCGCAAAAGCGCGTTCTTCTAGAGCATGCCAAGTGTAAGTGATGTTACATACCCTTGAATTGAGGGTCTCTCTAACATACTGCACAGGTGCCACTCTCGAAAAGTTCGCTGTGACGTTGAAAATCAGCACCCGTGTACGGTAGGTTTACTAGCGCACCATCAATTCTATCTCGTCTAACTCTACAGAACTGTGTTGCTTTTGGCTGCGAATGTCTTGTGCCAGAGCCCAAGCGCCGTCGAGTCCTAGTAAATAAAAAGTGAGTATTCTGTTGTTGATCTCTCACAGATCTAATGCGTAATATAGATCCAAAGCGTCGGTTGAGTCCACCGAAACTCAGGAACCCTCCAGTGCCTCTTCAATTCGCCCAGAGCCGCCTGTAAAGCCGTCGGTTCTTCCTTCGCAACCGGCAGCCGTTTCCTCCAGCAATGGCAGTAAACTAACACCAGAACATGCAATGCCTCAGACACCTGCGACGTCGGGTCAAACCTGGAATCACGTCAATAGTTCAAAAAATGATTCGAAGACCTCTGTTGTGGCATTTTTGGGCTCTTCCTCAAACGTCAATCTGCTGTTTGAACCACATGAAGAAGGAGACTCTTTCCACTACTCCATTCCAGGAGAAACTATCCCTAGCTCACGGTTCAGTGAGCTTGACAATGAAGAGATTGAGATCCTCAAGTTCCGTGGCGCTTTTTTACTTCCCCCTCGAGATTTGTGCGATGACATTATTGAGGCGTTCTTTGACACTATTCATCCAACAATGCCAATCTTGAACCGCACTCAATTTATGCGGAGCTATAACGACCCATTGCATCCCCCTTCGTTACTCTTAATACAGTCTCTTCTTCTTGCTGGCTCGCGTGTTTGCAGAAACCCTGCTTTACTAGATACGAAGAATTCTGTAGATCTTGCAAGCTTGACGTTTTATAAGCGTGCAAAAGCCCTTTTTGATGCCAACTACGAGACTGACCGGATAACCATTGTGCAAAGTGCTATTTTGCTCAGTTGGTGGTGGGAGGGACCTGAAGATGTTACGAGAAACTCTTTTTACTGGTCTCGGGTCGCGCTGAGTATTGGTCAGGGATTTGGTCTTCATCGCAGCGTGGAAAATACCAAAATGCCATTGTCTACAAAACGCACATGGAAGAGAGTCTGGTGGGCGCTCTTTGCACGAGACCGCTGGGGCGCCGTTGCTCTTGGCCGGCCTGTGCTAGTCAACCTTGAAGATTCAGATGTGCCCACATTGACAGAGGAAGATTTTATTGACGATGAACCTGGCTATCCTTCTCAATACCCTGCTAATCGTATTCAGGTTCTCGCCTTTATCCACACTGTAAAGCTGTCAGAGATTATGGGCCTGGTTTTGAAGCAACAGTTTTCAGTCAATGCCGAGGTTTCTCGGTCACGGAATAATATACCTGTCGTCAGTCAATGTGATATGGCCATGGGGTCTTGGATGAGCAATCTACCACCAGAGCTCAAGTACTCTGTGCAAGACAAATCCAAGCATAGCTTTTTCATTGCAATTTTGCACGCTCAATACTACACTGTGTTATGCCTGGTTCATCGTTACAACGTGCTCAACAAACCTGTGCAGACGCAAGACAATCCATACCCGTCGTGGGGAATTGCATTTCAAGCAGCCCATATGATATCTCGCATCATGGAGAACTTGCTGCATTACGACGAATGTCAAGATTGCTCGGTGTTTTATATATATTCAGTGTTTTCCGCCATGATCATGCTGCTTTACCAAACTGACTCTCCTATTCCGTCAGTGGTAGAAAGCGCAAAAAAAGCGTTCGATACGTGCACTTTGGCCCTTGACGAGCTGGGTAAGAAATGGATGATTGGGCGCATGATTCAGAAACTATTTCAACCTCTGAATAACAACAAGCAGATGCGTCAACAGTATGTCAAAGATACACGCAAGCATGTTTTTAGCGGATCGGCTTATTCTCGCCCAGTAAAGAAAACAAAATCCGAGCGCAAAAGATCGGTTTCTTCGAAAGACGGTTCTGTGCACAATGAAGAGCCTGCCGTGACCCCGGCACCTACAACCTCAGATAAAGTATCCGCGCCTCTTTCTGGATCTGTACCAACTCCTGTGTCTGTGCCAACCTCCGGAAACGTATCAACTCCTGGATCTGTACCGACCTATGGAACAGTATCAACTCCTGAGATGACTTCAACTCCTGCAAACGCTTCAACTCCTGCATCAGCAACTAGATTTGCAACAGCACCCGACGCGCGGATTTATTTGCCATCAAACAACAGCAGCAACATGCCGAAGCTTCCGAATCAATCTGCATTGCCTTTGGACCAGAATCAGGCAGTAATGGGTAATTTTTCTGCTAATCCAGGGCCAACAAACGGGACTAACAGTGGTTCAACGCAATTGCAAGACACTGCAACGTGGAATAAGGCCAATCTTCCATCGAACCAGCAATTACCAGTAGAATCCATGAACCAAATAGCTCCGTCGCCGCTTGACCCAAAGTTCTTATTTGTCACTAATAATCCACCAGACTCGCTAAATTTCTTTCAAAACTTTCAACCATGGCAGCTATTTCCAGACCCTCAAGACAATGAAGGCCGCTTGAACATGTCTGACGTACTGATGAACTCAAATATACTGGGAATGGAAAGCGGAGGGAGCAGAGGCAGTAGTATTAGCGACCAGCCTTCACCCCAAGCATCTTATTATGCTTCTTCAGGCATGCCCCACCCACAACAACAACAACAACAACAACAACAGCTCAGCCAACCCTACACAGATATCTCTTTAAACACTCCAGAAGCTTATTCCCTTGCGGCTACTGTTCCAGGGTTGGCAACAGCTACGGTAGACTCTATGCCACCACAGACTTTCAGATACGACGCAACTTTTGGGCAAAGTGCACCACTAAACAGTGACGGATCGCTTATGCTTCCAAGCTCACTCAACCTAAACGATTGGTACAGCTACTTGACATCATCCTTTCAAAATGTGAATCCTCACGAAATGGATGAGAGTGCAAGCATAGGTGCACATTCAAGCGGAAATCGCGGACCGTCACCAACTGGAGCTGGAAGAGCTATGAGTACATCTTCTCCTTATGAAGGTGGACAACAACACAATTACATGGGCTCAGCTGCATCATCAACAACTGGTTTGGCTACCAACATATCGGGCAACATGAACGCTAGCAATGGAAACTTGGATCTGAGCAGGAACTATGGCACCTTGCCAAATGGAAGCAACGGAGAAGAGATCAATTCAGTCTAGCTCAAGTATACTACTCTAAGTATGCTGTGTACTAAGACTTTGATATTTTATATCTCTGGGGTACCCATCTTATTGCAAGGCCTAGCTCAAGCTGACATCTTTGGGAAACTTCCCCTAGATATATAAAGTACCTCTACCAAAGGAACCAGAAACTGACCACGGACAATTTCTTCGTAAGTTTTTGTATAGTTTGTATTGCTGTACATGGTATTAATTACTCATATTTATTCGAGCCACCGCCTGTGCTACATGAAGCAGAAGATGAAGGTAGAAAAGAAGCTCAATCTGATAGAACAAGAATCTTTGCGAAACTTACAGACGTAGGAAGTCTAAAAATGCTTGTAGGTTTACCAAAAAGTTAAAGAACATTTCCAAACTTTCAAAAACGTCACGTATATATGTACAAAAAAAGACATTCAAACTAATTACAGATCTCTTCAATTCATAAAAGAGATAATTATGCTTTGCCAGCCTTCTTGGCCTTACCGCGAGGTCTGTCCTTGACAAGCATGCGGTTCATATTCTTACCACGTCTAGTCTTGAAACCACTCTTGGCCTTAACACCCCACTTAGACATACTGATCTTCTTACTCTTAGATTTACCTCTACCACCACCGTGAGGATGGTCAATTTTGTTCATTGCCACACCACGTACCGTGGGACGGATACCCATATGGCGAGCACGACCAGCCTTACCAAGAGACTTGTGCTGATGATCAGGATTAGATACCATGCCAATGGTAGCACAAGCATCTATAGCAACATATCGGTATTCGCCTGATTGTAAGCGGATCACAGCGCGCTCTGACTCTGGGTGCAGTTCAAACAAACGACCGTAAGTACCTGCTGAACGACAAAGTTTGCCTGGACCCTTTGCAGTGATACCAATGTTGTGGATAATTGTACCCAGAGGAATCATGTTGAGGGGTAGACAGTTTCCGCGCTGTGCAGTAAGCGAAGACAACATGGCTGGGTCTAAACTACCACCCATGGAGTCAATCACTTCTTGAGGAATTCCAGCTCTAAAACTCTCAACGACATCGCCAGCACGAAGACCTTCACAAGCCAAAATATAAGAAAGAGCGCCTGTGGCTTTGTTTTCAATCAAAGCAATGTGACCTGATCGACCTGGATCGTACTCAATGCGAACCACAGTATTAGGTCCTTGGTCAAGACGGAAAAAGTCCACCAATCTAATACGGCGTTTATGGCCACCACCCTGATGTCGCACAGTGATACGACCTCGGTTGTTGCGACCAGATTGCTTACGCTTGGCCACGGTCAGCTCGCGCACTGGGCCACCCTTGTGCAGATATGGGTAGATGGGCGTACGGTACCACCGTAATGACGGAGAAGAAGGTTTGACTTTTTTCATCTGAACAGCGGCCTTGGCCAATTTGCGTCGACGCTTGAGGTTGTCATCCTGTTTTTCCAAATCGTTTTGGCTGATCTGCTGACCCAATGGTACAATCTGCAAAGACTTGAGTTCTGCAAGCACTGCCGCAGAGTCAATTTCTTCTTTGCTTGACGTACCAGCTCTAGAGGTAGGCCTAACACGCTGACGCTTGTCGGTTTGTGTTTTTAGGCTGATTGCATCGTCGGTAGTCGTCGTGTCGATTTTCTGTTCAGTCTTGCTGAGTGTAGTACTAGACACGGCAAATCCTCTCGTAGAGATCAATCCATTTGATCCCAGGATCCGCAGAGTCGAGGCCAACGGCCTAAAAGACCGGGATAGAACAGAAAATGAGCTAGCCATCTTCAAATACCAATCAATGCTCCTCACGGTGTATTGGAGAGATTTAGAGGGACTTAAGGGTGTTGATATGCGAAAGAAAAGAGGTGAAAACGTGAAAAATTGGGATATTTGCCCTAGCCCTCTCCGGGTAATATAATGTCCCTACCCTGGAGGATATTTTTCAGAAATCGGACGCTAATTGGTCAGTTTCGGTCTCCATAGTAGAAATACCTTTAGGCACAGCTCGCGGGCATACTACCACCAAGATTTGGATATTTTTCTTCCCTTCTCTTTTCTCTTCACCCAGCGTCAACGACGATTAACCCCAAGTGTCTTCTCTTCCTGTGTCTTTCCTGACCGATTCCCACGACAGACTTCATAATGTACGCCGCTAGATTCTTGCGCTCTGCCCGCCCCATGGTCCGCACCATGGCTACTGCCGCTAAGACCGACTCTGCTCCTCCTGTCCAGCTCTTTGGTCTTGATGGTTCTTACGCTTCTGCTCTGGTGAGTCTTTCTTAGTGCTGGCTTTTGTCTTCTGGGGCAATTGAGTACATTCTTCGAGCTTTGTAGTCGTCTTGGCTCAGAGTCTGTCTTGCCTACTTTTCATTCGCCAGTTTCTCGAACCGGTTTTTTCATAGGCTAAAAGCTAACAAAACAATTCTTAGTACACTGCTGCTGTCAAGTCCTCCGCTCTGCCCGCTGCTGAGGCTTCCCTTGCTGCCTTGGGTGCTATTGTCAAGGACGATGCCAAAATCAGCTTTATTCTCGAAAACCCTGCTCTCTCTGCTGAAGACAAGAAGGCTGTTGTCTCTACTTTCTCCACCGCCATCAAGGCCGACCAGACCGTCACTAACTTCCTCCAGCTTTTGGCCGACAACAACAGATTGTCTCTCATTCCCCACATTACTGCCCAGTTTGAGACCTTGACCAACGCTGCCAAGGGTGTCGTTGAGGCCACCGTTACCTCTGCCTCTGCCCTCGACAACAAAACCCTCAACCGTCTTCAGGCTTCCATCTCCAAGTCTTCTTTCGTTGGTGAGGGCAAGACCCTCAAGCTCTCCAATAAGGTCAACCCCGAACTCCTTGGAGGCCTTGTTGTAGAGGTCGGTGACCGTACTGTCGACCTGTCCGTCTCTAACAAGATTGCCAAGCTCAACAAGGCTCTTACGGACGACGTCTAAATTTCATCCCCATCCAACATTCACTCTCAAAACCTTTTGTCATAAATATACAATATGAGGTATACCGTATACTAGAATGAAATCTAAAATGATTCTCGTCTAGAATGAACTTGAAAGCTACCAGTACTACTTTCATTTTTTAGTAATTATGTATTTTATGCAAACTTGACTCGCTTCGATTCTAGCTCTTCTGTATCCTGGAGTAAAGACCGTTTGGAAGCTGAAATAACTGTCCTCAAAGCAGACCTCAAAAGTGCTAAACTTTTTGTGCTCGTCTTGGGGTTAGCATTTTCACTTTCAGTCGGAACCTTAGTATTAGTAGTAGGCCCAGCTTTACGGAACGGAAACACTTGTAAAGCATTGTTCTGTGAATCATCAAGAGGCCATACAGCTACTTCTGAGGAGCTAGATTTGACGCTTGATAAGTCAAAGTAAGGATGAGAGGCCAAAAACTGTCGAATTGCTTCGTTTTCACTAAGTTCATGGTCTTCGTCATTTTCGTGCTGCTGATGATGATGTTGAAGACGACGACTAATTGCAGCCTCTTCCATTGAACCGTGCAAAACCAGCGTCTCAACGAAGACAGGGTTGCGCTGGCCAATTCTATGAGCTCGCTTAATAGCTTGAGCCTCAACATCAACTCGCCATATCGGGTTTACAAAAAACACCCGCGAGGCACTTGACACGTCCAAACCATGCGAGGCCAACCGCACATTCATCAATAGCACGCGGAAATCGTTGTTGATGTGGAACTCGGCTAAGTATCGTGATCTTTGAATGGGCGAGACACTGTTAGCGTATATTAGGTATCGGATGCCCACAATATCGAGAGCCTCAGCTATATAAAATGCAATGTCGTCATGCTCATAAAAGACAATGCATTTTTCAAAAGGCGTAAGAGCTATCAGCTTTGATATAAGGTACGAGAGCTTGGCTGACGCAGTTCCCAGAAGCTTACAAACTTCCGGGTCGCACTCGTTTACAGATGTAAGCGGACTTCGAGATCTTGATGGCGTTTGAATATGAGTTGGAAAAATGTTCTTTTTTGCTTCCAGTTCATCTGAAAACTTTGACATCGTCGGGATCAATCCTGTAAGACCACTTTCCGGCGAAGAAGATGAATTCAGCGTGTCCTTCTTTTTTTTGGAAGATGAATTTTTGCGCAATGGCTTTGGCTTTCCTTTGCTATTGGGAGACTTCGAGAGTGGTGTTCTTGGGTCAGGCATGGCCGCAAATGCCTCTGAATTTTCTTGTCCTGCGCTAGATCCAAGCTTCAAGCGGGCAGTCAATTCTGGGTCCTTGTCGTAGAACCCCATTTGCTGTTTGTAGTCTACAAGCAGCGATCCGCTCGCAACTAAAACCTTCTCGCCAAACTTTGGATTGTCTATCTGATTCCAAACTACTGGCTCCTTTGATTTTGCTACTTTGACATAGATGGATGTGGGAAGGGCATCAGCATAGTAGCACATTTCATGAGACTTGGAGACGCTGACCCATTGGTTTTGAGCTCTGGCAAAGTCAACTGTTTGCATCGCTTTTTTGAGCAATTCCTCTTCTAGTTGACGCTCCTTGTCAGTCATAGTTATCAGCCGCTTACTTGTACCTGCAATCTTGGCCAATTCTTTTTCATCCAACCCAAGAGCGCGCTCTACAGCGTCCATTTTTTGGAGATACATGCTGGCAATGTCGTGCAAAGATTGAACATCACTCATAGAAAAACCTGACCAGTAGAATGATGCAATCTCTAAGTTTTTCATAAGTCTTCTTAGATCGCCTCTGTTCAATGGGTTAAACAGATAATCCTGGTCTTCTCGCTCTGACGTTACAGCATTGACATTGATCACAGATACAAATAAGTTGATGGCAAGCTTGTTGTGAAAGGAAGGTTCTAAAAAGACTGTCTTTTTGTGCAGTGGGGGTAAGATCACATCTGTGCTAACATCGAGCTCTTTGTGTCGAACTACAAGTTGTTCCAAGACTCTCTTGACACGTTTGCTGCTGTTAGGGGAATTGTCCATGAACGGCTTGACAATTTCGCGATGCCACATCCCCTTATGAGTGGTCCAAGGCTCTACTTTCAAAAAGTTCTCCATGATAGAGCCTAACCTATCCAGCTCCTGCTTTTCTGAAAATTGCAAGGCAATGGTGTTAAGCTCGTCGTTTGTCTCGACCGACATGCGTGTCAATCCTGGGGTCGGCGTGCCCGAAACTGCCCAACGTCTTTCAGCATGGAGCTCACTAGCAAGATACGATAGCTTAGATTTTACTCGACCCACGGAGTGTCCTTCGTCAATAATCAGACGTTTCCAATGCACAAACTTGAGAGGTGAGTCTTTGTCATTTTCTTCCAACGAAAAACGAGGAACGCTCATGAGAACAATGTCATAGTTTAGGAGCTCCGCGGGAGTGGGAGTTTTGAATTTTGAGTTGGAGAGACAAAGTGTGGAAACAGACGCAGAGTCAATGTGCTTTTTGAATTCATATCGCCATTGATCAAACAGTGCACTAGGGCAAATGATAAGCGTAGAGCACGACAGCCAAATTTTCATGTGGTCTAGGTCCGTTGAGTACCGGTTTTTGGTCAATCTAGCACTAAACCTTGCGCTAAATGCTAGCTGAGTTACCTCAGCATGCTTGAGTGCACGATTCAGAAACCTTGAGCGCGTGTAATAATAGTTAGGTGACTCCGTAAGCCTATTGAGACAGGCTTTTGGAAGTCTGTCAGCATACATGCGCCACGATATATTGTTCTTAAGCACAGATTCAACGCAGTAACTCGCAAGCGACATGCACTTTCTTTCGCGGGCAGTCTTCTCCTCTGCCTCTTCTTCGTACTCGTCTTCTGGTCTGTGGCTACACTGCGCCTTGGTTGCTGTTATCAAAGCTATACATATGAGCGATTTTCCAAGTCCCATGTCTTCAGCAAGAATTCCACCTCGTGGGGCCGCATACACGCTGGGGTTTGCAGAAAACGTATAGTCAGTCGGATTGATGTAGTACCTTTTGTTGTTTATTGCTGAAGTTATGGGAGTAACATGGGGAAGCTGACCAAACTCAGGATCCATTTCAACTTGAAGCATCTTGCATATAGATTGTATCTGGTATTTGTATAACTGCGTTTTCAGTCCTGGGGTTGTTCCATTCTCAATGAGACCGATAAGATACTCGGTTTCGGGATCTAGATTTTCTTTGGAAAAATCGGGTGAGTCCAGTGATCTATAAATATTCAGCAGGCGGGATTTAGCATTATCCTGTGATTCAACCTGGGTATCGCCAGCATTGCTTTGTAAATAGAGATCAATGGTATCATTGAAAGTCTCTTTTCTTGGGCTGAACATGGCAACAATCTGTGTCGAGTTTCCGATTTCACCATTCCACGCTCTACGAGAAAAATCCATGGTCGAAAAAACACACCGAAGGTGCTTTATTCTATTGGTATTGAGTGATTTTGATGCCGACCTCAGTTTTGTTAGCACTGAGCACCCATCAAAATCGGCTAGCGTGTGGTAGACTCGCAAAAATAACAGGGAAGTCGGGCCAAACGGAACAATCTTGTACGTGAGTCGCAAAAAAAGTGAGGATACCAGGAATGCCAAAGCCTGTAGTTCGGGAGACGTTCTTGAGCGAACTTTTACAGGCAAATCAAATAGAGAATATCCAAACCAGTCCCAACCATCTGAAGCAGGCATCCCAGGCCCAGGCAGTTTGGGCAGATCGATGAAGACTAAAACACCCAACGCAATAAAGTTGCGCAAATCATCGAGCAAGGATGATCCGAGGGACTATGATGTTAGAGAAATGATTTTGATGGTACAAAGCAGCACCTACATTCATTATGACAAGAGCGAGAGAGCATGGATAGTCAATCTGCAATGTCGACTATGGTTCATTGTTCGTTGTGAAGGGTATTGATAGTGATGTGCAGGTAACAGAAACTGGGACAATAAAATACCTTTCATATTTTGTATGTGCCAGGCTATGACGCAGCAAAAAAAAATCTCATTTTCAGACCTCAGCTATTTGATAACAAGAGAAGCCTCCGGGTGATTTCAATGAGCTTAATAGGATAACAAAATGAACAAAACACGTATTTTTCAGTTACATAATAAACATGACGTCTCTGAGACTTCCGTTCCTGCCGCTGTGACTCATAAACAAGCTTCAACCACAAATTTAAAGCAACAAGACTTCAAAGCAACCAGATTGCATAGTGTAGTGAACCAGTCTACTAACAAATTAATTGATAAATAATGGAAATCGACAATTTTGCTTCAAATTGCTGCAACTTTGATGTGAATGGCCAAATTATCCTACTTATAAGAAATAAGCGATGTGGCGCAGAGGAAGCGCACGGGGCTCATAACCCCGGGGTCCTAGGATCGAAACCTAGCATCGCTATATCATTTTTTGACTCTATATCTTGCTCCAATTTTTTGTAGTAGCAGTTTAGTTTTGAAAATTTCGGAATGCCGAGGTATATCTTCGAAGCCATTCGTAAACGTTTTCTGATTGCAACTGATATTATAAAGATCTTACGAAAACCATTTGAGCGTTGAGTTTCTTTTACACTGAATGAAAGCCTTGTTTTTTCTTGGTAGTGAAGGTTTATTTTTAACTAGATTATACCATAACAGCCCATTTTAATCAACAAAAAATGTCAATTTTATAGAGCTGCGCAGACTACTTTGCTATGCTTTGCTTTGATTTGCTTTACTTTGATCTTGCTTTGCTCGGACAATCAAATATCTGATATTTAATATATATACAATGTCTCATATACTAGTAGCTCATTAGAGATCGTTTTTTTCTTGATTTAATAAAGTGTTTCCATTTTATTCACAAAAGGTTCTGATTATTTTTTTTTTTTGCTTCTATGATTCTCTCGCTTGCTGTTTTCTGTCGCAAAACAAACTCTTGAACGAAATCTTACTGATGATGCCTTTATTTTATCTTTATCGGAACCAGACAGCAAGCCACAAATTTATAAAAACGATTATTCTATCTCAACATTGATATTTGAAGAATCCATTCTGTTTCGAAGTACAGCATGTGTACATCACCTCTAATTGATATCCTTTAGCTTCAGGTTGTTTGTGCTTGTTATATATGTTTGATAGTTCAGATTCGGCTTCGGGGCGCGTCAAGAACAGTTTTGCAAAAGAAGAAAACTGAATCAGGAACCACACACTCTCACCTTGCAGCTGCCGGTGTACTGCATATCGTGTCTTTGCGCCTGCAATGTGAATGCCATGAGAAAAAGGGTATGTTAACAAATCACGATAAAGCACTGATATATTGGTCCACTTCTTTTTTTCTCACTTTCATGACAAAACAACAAAACCTCGTTTTTAGTCTATCTCTTACATCTCTACTGCTGAGAGGGTAGATGTTGTAACGAACATCTAGAATAGATTTCTCAAGTCAACCTTCAACCAGACTTGTGAATAGACTCCTAGGAGGTCATCACTCAATATGGCATAGCTATAGAGGCAACTCATATTGAATTTTGAGATTTACACGAATGCGTAATGTTCCATTTTTTGTTTAAGCAAAGTAGCCAGGCTTTCTAACAGGGTATGATCATTACCGTATTCCCAAGTAGCCGTTATTTTGTATGCGTAAGTTTGGTGTTTCACAATTGCCGCAGGGTTTGTAGGTGTAGGTGTAACTATAGTATTTGCGACTTTTGTTTCCAAGCTCGAAGATACCGCAGATTTCACCATATTCACAGTTTTCAAAACTTTCGTACCTTTTGCACTTTTCGTACTTTTTGTAGCTAATAATGGCTCTTCCCAGTCATGCATGTACTCCATTGTAATTGAAAATATGGAGTTTACCGTCTTTTGGATGCCGTTGTCATTACCGTCGCCGCTGGGCAGTTCTACCTTGGCCCGTTTGGCTTCCTTTCGGCGGTATGCTCGTGACCACACGTTTCCTGGAACAGTTAGCCGCCAGGCCTTCCTCATGTTTTTGAATTGTGAGAAGGAATCCGCAGAGGAGTCTGCTAAAGTCTCAACAGTAGCCAAAGTGTCACTAAAAAGCTGACTCAAGATACCATCAAGCGCATCATACGCCGCTGCTTCTGCTTCTGCTGCTGCTGCTGCTGCTACTCCTGCATGATTGCTTTCTATGTCCAAGTCAACAACAACACTTATTTCGGTCGGCCAGGGGTTCAAAATTTTCAGTGACCGAGACATCACCCGCGATATGGAGTGTGAAGGTCTTGCAAAACCAAAAGTCCAACCTAGCAGCCATCTTCTTGTTCCAGCTCCCGCAATTGTAGAAGCTGAAGCAAAAGCAAAAGAAGGAGCATTACCGTCATTGCCTCTAATAGTTTTACCTTGCCTTTTGCTCGTAACAATTTCATGGATCGCGTAATTAGTGATGTTTAGTTTTCGGATTTTTTCAACAAGTACGACGAGCGACTGTTTTCGGCCTACCATTGATGTAAACCAAGTGGTTTTAGCTACACAAGCTGAGCCAGAACCAAGACCAGAACCAAAACCAGAATTATATCTAGAAACAGATTCATCAATCATTCGACCCACAAACTCAATCTCTCCACCTTCTGTAACCAACTCATGCTCACGCGCTTTCAAAACTGTCCCGGGGTTTGGCGAAAACTTTTGAGACTTGAGTTGGTCTAATTCATACAAGGATCCATAAAATGGGGGATTACACATGGTAAAGTCGATAGTATTGTTGTTCTTGTATTCACCACAACTAGTAGTGTCTTGGGTTTTGCCATCTATAGCCGTAGCTACTAGAGATGTGAAGAAATCGTCGCTCTTGTTTTTGCACACAAGTGTTATCCTGTTCTGAAATCTTTTCGCAGGCGTTGAAATTCGTTTCCGTATTCTGTTGCCATCTTGGTCGTTATTCTCTTCGTTATTATCACCAGCCTGCTTTTCTTCACACTCGCTCTCACGTAACAGCCACTCAGAGTTCAATTCAATCTGTTTTTGACATACTCTAATGGCATCCACATCCACCTCCGTTGCTATGAACGACCAGTTGGGATTCAAAGCACAACCCAAGAGAGGGTAGATGCAAGATGAGCCTGTGCCAATATCTAGACCAAGGACTTGCGCTTTAGTAGTTGCGGTTTTTTTGCCGTCACTTTTTATTAGGTCCTGTTGTTGAGTTGATTCTTCCTTAGTTGAATCTTGTTTACCTGGATTTTCTTCTTTCGTTGATTTAAATTCATAATCAAAGTTGCATTTAGATACCAGTAACTTGCTTATCCAGTCAATGTACGCTACCCTATTTCCGACCCGCGGACACAGAAACTGTGGCTCAAGGCTTACTGAAATACCTAAGTATTTGTGCAGTAGCACAGTAGTGAGCGCACAATCTGCTGTTTGTTGATTGTTTATTTCAATTTGATCTTCATGTTGATGTGGATCCTGAAGGTTGAACTCAAACCACTTCTTTCTCTCACAATAGAACCGGCCCAGCTCTTCAGGATACTCTGCAACAAGCGCCTCAAAATCAGGATAAGTAAGAGAGCTCTTTAGCCGTGCAAAAGTATCATCATCGTGATTGCGCTTGGTATGGCCGGGTGTTGGTGGTTGGGACATGTGTATGTGTGATGGAATTTTTCAATATTTTAATTTTTCTTCCTTTTTGCACCCTCCATTATTATTTAACCTTGGCTGCGGTACTACAGCTAGTGCGCGTAGGCGTGGTAGACTACCGGTACTCAGAACAGCTCAAACTGAGTCTACGCCAATATGTAGCGTAGACATTCATGTGACCATTAACGTAAATCATTGTAACACGCCAACACTAAAAAGTATTTGACCTTTCATATCCGCTCGCTTCGTTCATAAATAATGTACATAAAAGATATCAAGAAACATTAGGCATACTCAGGAGTGAAAAGAAGACTATTGCTAATTTCATTCTGGGGCTAGGCTATGTGCCCACCAGCCAAACTGGACTAGAACTACCAGACTGCTCTAGGCACTACGCACATGGACCAAAAAGTGTACAGCTGCGTCTGGGCTTGTACTTCATGTAGGTCCCTGGCGTCACGTAGCCTAAACAAAACTTGTTACTGCACATGCTGCTGTTCATCCCAGTCTGGGCCACCCCACGAAGCTAACACAGCAGACATGACACTAGCTTTGGACCAACCAATATCAGTGATCTTTTCCAAATGCGCAATCATCGCCTTGCGCTCCGCCCCGCTGTAAATGTGTTTAGAGCATACCAAGAAGCACCACAGTGTAGTGATTGTCATAGGCTTCTCACGCGATGTTATGATTATCCCACACACGCGGCGCGCGTGGAAGTTACAGTCTACATCCAGGACAGGGTCGTTGCCAAAGAGAGTTGTCGCGAGCCTGGCCTGCGAATCATGCAGCGTCAAAATGGCACTATGGTAATATGCATGCGCTAACGAGCTTCTGGGGTCTGAAAAAAACACGTCCGGAAACGGCTTGTCGCCAGGGGGTAGATCGCACAACGGGTGTAGCGGGACGGGAATATCGGAGGCCCATTGATATAGCTCTGCCATTAATCCACGGCGGGCCGCGTTTATAGGTGTTGTTGTGTTTGGCCCAGGGGAAACAGACGCAGACAGCTGCATCGGGTCGTACCCCAGCACATTCAAGTGGTGCGCACGCGAAATTAAACACATTGCCTTCATATACCAGTAATGCACAGAAGGGTTTGCAGGAGCCTGCGTGAGTCCTACTATAGGACCCCATTGTCTGGGGCTCCAATGCGGAGCCACGCCCAGCAGAAACGACGACAGAAGATCCAAGTGAATGATTACGTAGAAGCACGCCTCAGAAATAGACGAAGGAAATTCAATGGAGCCAAGAGTCTCGTTCTTGTAGTATGTGAATTGTTGTAAGAGTGCCTGAACACCCACGATGTGGGTGCGAAGCTCGTAGGTAACGCTGCCGAGAATTTCAAAAACCGTCAGACACAGCGCGGTTAAAGTACAGAGCTCAAGGTTACGCGGCTGATCCTGAAGAGCGACAAGCAGCTGTGCGTTTGCCTCGTTGTAGAAGCGGATGGCAACATCGGGCTCAACGAAATCGGGAAATGCGTGGGAGGCCGTGAACGCGCCACAGGCTGTTATAGCGTTCAAGAGTGCCGGGTGGGTAAGGGCGATAGTGGGCACCAGGCGCTGGAAAACAGGAGTAGGAACCAAAAAGTCCAAGAAGACGGCAATGTTTTTGCAGAAATGCTGAATATAAACAAGGGTGTGATGATCTGTAATGAGAGTTGCGGGGTCTTTAATGACGTAAAAGCCGTTTGCAGAGGAGTATGCATTTTTCTGAACAAACTGAGAGTCGTTAGGGTGCCTGGAAAAAGAAGAGGAAGTTTCAAAGGTGTTTGAGGGTGGACTGAGTTGCATGATGTGATCTCGAGGATTAGGAGATTCATAGGTTCCAGACTCGGTAAAGCTGCAAGGTTAGAGTTGAATAAGCAGTCGGCAAAAGACTTACAGTTTAGGGCCCGAATTGTTATTAGAGCTAGGCGGCGAGAGCGAGGTCCTTGTAAGGGGATATTTGAGAAGGCCCCCTTTGTATTCGCCAGCTATATCGCGAGATTCGTCGCATATAGAGACTGTTTTATTAGCTTGGTAGGTAAGTTGAAGGGTATTCTTACTCTCTTTCAACGGTGTGTATGGGACTGTGAATTTTGGAGTAGTCACCTTTGTTTCGATAAAATTTAATTTAATGCCTCTTCGGCAGTTACGATGTGATTTGGTACAGTTCTAAACGAACGACGTTAGATGATGCGGTGTGAGGAGTTGAGGGTCATATACATTGCAAATAGGTGTAGCCTCATCGCCTAAAGCAAGGTTAGCACATTGGGATTCAGGAGCTCCTGGTAGATACGTACATTTCAGATGGCGCTCACGACAGGTCAAGCTTTAGTCGTTAGAGTTAGCAAAGTAAAGAAACTTCCAAAGATCAATAATCTTACCATCCTATGAACCGCGTTAGTTTGAGGTTTACTTAGTAGCACAAAAAGGTCTAGAGCTCTAAAAAGAGCCTAAAGATGATTAAGGAAAAAAAAAAAAATCAAAAGAGGCACAAGGGTTGAAAACATAAGTCATACCTGTTCGAACTCGAGTTTTTTTTGCGGCGGCAATATTAGCCTGCGAAGGATTTGATTTTGAGGTGATTGAGGGATTCAGAGATGTGGATGTTGGTTTTGATGCTACTTTTTGCTTTGATTTTTGTTTTAATTTTGATTTTGATTTTTGTTTTGATAGTGAGGGTGAAGAAGATGATGAGGATGGCTTTGACTGGTCTGGGGTGGGATCACTTGGCGAGAGAGACGGCGAAGGGTCACTCATAGCTGTGTAGCTGAGAAGCCGTGGAGCTGCGTAGCTGAAGGCTTAGTCGGCAGTTTGGAGGTGACTTCAGTCCGTTGTCGTCAGCTCCGTTACAAGTTGCCTGTGTTGTTTCTTTTATTTGAGAGTGGTCGAATCTCGATGGGGATTTTAGGGTTACACGTCTGTCGGTGCTAGCAGGTGTTTATGTCGCTGATACTTGATGCTTGATGCTTGATGCTTAAATGTTGGTTGTCGTCGTTGTATGTTAACGATGGCTTGTATAGTCTAGATTAGTTCTTTGTCGTTGGCCCGGTTGAATTAGTAGAATACAGTCGAAAGAAAAAAGAAAGGGAAAAAGAAGGAAGGAAGGAATAGTATTGCAGAGGAAGAAATAAAGAAAGGAGGAGAAAGGAAGAAATAAAGAGAAAATGAACCTGAAATTTTCAGGCAAATAGACAAAATGAAGAGCCAAAAGCCAAGAAAGAAGAATTGACAGTTGAGAATCGCCTAGGCTAGTCAGTCCGGAGCTACTCAATGTTCACTGTTCACCGATCAATGCTGCTCAATGGTATATGTCATGGAAGAATCAAAGAGTATCATGTTATCAAAAAGTCAAAAAGAGAGAAGAAATAATCTAAAAAAATAAAGAAAGGTGAAAAAGGGCGTCGTTTAAAGTTGCTTCTTGTAAAATAGCCCCTCAAGAAGACCAGACTCAAGTAGCCATAATTGTTCCACCCAAGCAGACTCAGCACTAACTCGGCACAAATATTTGGCACGATTGCTTGAACTGTGTTATACCGGTGTTAGGAGCAGTGGCAAGAGACTGGACTACTAGAGCCCAGCCAGACGACTAGAACGGGACTTCATTGGTCACGGTCCGTGATTAAGCAGCAGCTACTGTTCTATACAGTGATGTGACTGTGATTAGACTAATTTGACACACACGACATTTAAGGTTCAAACCGTCGAAAAGCGAACGACTCTTTCAAAGGAGCGATTTGGCCATGCTTTAATTGGACACCTTTAACAAGCCTATGCCAGACCACACATTATTTAGGCAACTGGCACCGATCCACATTAAATTAAAATAGGTAAATTAAAATAAAAATACGCGATTTTCTACTTTCTCGTTGGCTTCTTGAATGTTTCAGTTATTAGTTACTATATACTACATGTAGAACAATATCCCACCAAGCTGCCGTTTCCCTGCTTCTGTTTGAGCCCCATCTCTATCTCGCCACAGCCAGTCCCGCCTATAGCAGCATGCGCACTGGATCCAACCCAGTCAATATTAATCAACCAATATTGAACTCATCAGCACCAGTCGACGCATGAAATTTGGCACGAGCTAGCAACTTCTTTCGACCACTATTCCCTCCTTCGCTCTTGCCGCCTTTGCTCTTTGCACCACCTCCCTGTGTACCAGATCCATCGCCCATCTTGCCTGGCGTCTCTCTCAACCCGAAACTTTTCGCAACATGGCCCAGGTGCAATTCTCGTAGATTGAAAATGCCACGCTCGCTTGCTAAATGTGTAGCGTACGCCCTTACATGACTTGTGAACCCGCGTTTCGCGCGTGCCAAAGCAGCGGGCTCTTCAAGCAGCCATCGCTCAACGTTCAAGTGCCAAGTGGTGGCCTCGGTTTCAAAGGCTTGCTTGCCAAACGCGCGTTTCATGACGTCAACGTGGCTCACAGGCTTTATGCCGTGAGGGTGGTACGGCGAAATCAGGTCCAAATAGCCTTCTTCCTTGCCCGGGAGCAAAAACAACACAGAAGATCCTTCTTGACCTGCACGAGCGGTACGACCAACTCGGTGCACATGGTCGTCGGTCGCGAACGGCGCATCGTACTCTATGATATTCGTAATAGCAGGCAGATCCAATCCGCGCGACGCCACGTCTGTGCAGAACAAGATCGACGGTTGACCTTTGCCGGCCTCTTTGCCCTTGTTTGAGAACGCATTGAGCGTGGCCGTCCGACTCTGCTGCGTCATGGACCCATGCAGTTTGTGTACAACGGCGTGTTTGCCAATCCACGGGCTGGGCAGCACCGTTTTGCTGTTGAGCACTTTGCCCTCGTCGTTCGTCGTGTCTTCTTCATCTTCGTTGCTAGCCCCGCCCCGTGTAAATACTGAAAAGTGGAAATCGACAGAGTCAGAGCATGAGAAAAATACCATGACTTTGGCGTCTACGTTTTTGTTGGCTATGTCACGTAGACTGGACGCCAGCGTGGCGAGGCGAAGTTTGGCAGGAACTACTAGGCTCTCCTGTAACAGTTGAGCGGGCGCTTCGTAGTCTTTGGCGTTTCCCATCTCAACGTCTTGGTCCTTGATGCTGTCTGCAGAGATCCAGTCGGCGTCAGTCAATGACGTTTCGCCTAGCTTTTTCACGTCTCCCTTCATTGTAGCTGAACACAGTACATTGACTCTTCGCTGGGGCAGCCCTGTGTATGTAATTTTGCTCTGTGCAATCTTGGACCGTCGGTCCAACGAGTTTAAAATTTTTGTAATAGTTTCTTCAAACCCAAGCTCCATCAGTCGGTCACCTTCGTCCATGACCACCCATCGAACCTCAGAAAGATCTAGCGACTCCGTATTGTCCATATGATCTGCTAGACGGCCCGGCGTCGCCACAAGAATATTGATTCCCTTTCTTATACGTGCCTTTTCAGACTTTTTTTTTTCTCCTCCCGTCACAATACCCGGCACAATCCAGTTGCATCCCCGGCACAGGTTTTCAAGGACCCCGTAAATCTGCTGCGCCAATTCGCGCGTAGGAGTCATGATCAAACCAAAGAGCCCCGAGTTTCTGTCAATGTTCTTTTCGTCACGGTCTTCATCGGTAACTTTGCCGGTAGCATTGATCAGCCGCTCGAGAATAGGCAAGCAAAACGCGAGTGTTTTGCCTGATCCTGTCTGTGCTTGTACAAACAAATCCTTATCCTGCGTCACCAGGCGGGGAATGACTCCACGCTGAATCTTTGTAGGCCGATCCATGCTGAGCCTTTCTTCCAGCACTGATGTCAGCAGCTTACCCACACCTAGACCAGGGAACGTCGTATCATCACCACGAAGCGGTGCATTAGATGCCTCTTGCGCTTCCGTAACTTCTTCGACTTTCTCGACATTCTCCTGTTTTTTATTCTCTTCACGCTCCTCGGCCGTGAAAATACTTGAAACAAATGTGTTTCCATCAGCGCCCTGTGGTTTCTCCTTATACTCTATGCGCGGCTGTTTTTTCGGTTTTGGTTCCCCCGCCAGGGCACCGCTTTCACGTTTCCGTTTCTTCGCTGCGTCGAGCTCTAATTTGTGCAGTTTCCAAGCCGGAACATCTCTATCTGTTGCTTTATCAGTACTGCTTCCGGCACCTTTGATTCTGCGATCACCTACAGCAACGTCATTTGCTCCCTTGGCTTCCCTAACAATGCCATGCTTTAGATCGTATGAGTCTTGCAGAGCTTTGCGGGCTGCACGTCGTTCCTTCCAAGATCCGCCTTTGATGCTATTTTTGTTTGGGGCGGAGTTGATTGAGACTGCTGGTGCAGAGGAATCCGAGACGCTTGCAGACGGAGCTGGTGCGTCAAACACCAGGTTTAAGATCATGCCATCGTCAGCCATAGTTCTCTAATTGAATTACTTTTGTCTGTGGAATAGTTTGTAAATCTTGAACGAAAATGATAATTTTGATCTGAAAAGTTTTAGATTAAAATTGCCCCAACCCTATCTTCCCAATGTTAGTCAGCAAGACACTCTGATGAAGGGGCAGCCGTACGTATATTCTTTCAAGAATCTGTAGCGAAATGGTTGTCGATGTATCAATAAATTGGAAAATATACAATTGGTCATAGATCTCACAAATACTGTCGCGACAGTCTTGGTCGAACTACGAGTTAGTCTATTTTAAGAAAAAATGATAGGGACACACACACACACAGAGAGAGAGAGAGAGTACAAAATGGTTTAGAAGAATAAAGAAGAAATGAGAACCATATTAGGGACGCGAGTTCAGTAGAACTCAGTTGGAACTTGCTGACGAACAAGCTATTTACTGTGTAGACTACTGTATCCAACTCTCGCTAACTTAGATAGGCCTTAATTGGTTCGTGAATTCAATACGTCTTTCTCGCGCAGTCTACTCAAGTTATACTCTCTCTCTCTCTCTCTCTCTCTCTCTCTCTCTCTCTCTCTCAGTCTATAACTATAAATTGCCAGCCCATTGACACTTTACCACATGAGACGCTGTACTACACCGGGTTCAGACGCCCACTCAAAAGTCTTGTTCAAAAACAAATAGACAACAACCTCGTTTATGAACATGTACCACAAGGCTTCGAGCACTGCAAACGTTATCAAAAACTTGGCACCACTCCCGGCGCTTTCTATTCGCTTGTAATGGCGCGCCCGCCATAGAACGTAGGGAATGATGTAATACCGTGGCTCTAACAGCGGGCTAGGCACAAGGGTGCCAATCAAAGCTGCAAAATATGCTATGCTCGTGTACAAAGTGCGTGGTGTAGATGAAGGGATTGTCTTTGTGCTGGTAGAGCTTTTGTTCGTGATAGTCTCCACATCCTCATTCGTACTTTCTCTGGGCCAGAGCAGCCAAAACCCCGTGTGATAGACAGGGGCAGCAACAAACACCGAAAACGCCAGAGACTTTTTCGATGGCTCTATCCACCTTCTCCAAATGGTAAACGTGAAATGCCTGTTATCCGCCAGCGTGAAAGGGTGTGCATCACCTGTAGTGTAATGAACTAGCAACCCTATTGCCAAAATAGAAGTTACAGCGATGACAGGGTGTCGGCACGTACAGTACTGGAAATAGTCAGATATGTGGAACCGCGTAAACACGATAGGCCCTGTGAAGAACACGACATGCAATACAAAATGAAATAGCTGAGCAGGGTTCAGAGAAAACTGGTGGTTGTCCTTGTCACCAAGTGCGATACCCCCATTCGTGTATACAAAAAGTGCAAAGAGAACGGCGACGGCGAGGTAAGGTAAGGTTATGGACGGGGTGGTCACGGCGGTGTAGATGAACTGAACTGCGTCGGGGCTCTCGTCAAGAAAAGCACGCCAACGAGAAACAGAGCCTATTGTCTTTTTAGTCGTGTCAGTTGCAGTAGTCGTAGCTGTATCAGCAGCAGCAAGGGCCGCGCGTCGGGATGCGAGAACACTACGATGCTCCTCCTCTAACAAGGTCACTGCAATGTATCCTGCCCATAAAATATTTGTCTGTCTGAAGGTAATTGACAGCAAGGCCAGCATGGCCGACACAACACGCCTAGCTGTTTTGATTATAGTGTAGAAAATAGACGCAGAAGCAGTGGATGTAGAGCTGGTAGGGTCAACAAGGCCTACAGCCAATGCCATGAGCACCAGGATTGTAGCCCAAACATCGGTATAAAAGAGGTTTCCGAAAAAGAACAGCAGCGGGAACGCCATGAGAGAGACCAAACTGTTCTCTTCTGCATCAGATTCGTTGGTTCTTCCTTGTTGCTTCTGAGGTCGACTATGACGGAAGGCCACACCCTTTAAGACCAACGGCAGCACAATCAAAAGCCCAACAAAGTTCAGCGTTCTGAAAACAAACGTCCCACATGGATCTATGTCCTCAACGGAAGGTCCAAACCATTTTAGCAGCGGAGTCACTACAAATTGCGAGTAAGCTTGCGCAAGAACATACAATCCTGGTGGGGTTGTGATTTTGGGATCCCAGGGGACAGTTTCCAGCAGTGACTTGTATGTGAATGATGACGGACCAGCTGCAGCAGCTGCCGCTGCTTGGCAGTAGAGGCGTGCCTGTGGAACATGAAAGATTTCATCGAGATACGGGATTGGAACGGTTTTGGAGATTTTGTTAAATACATTAAGCGCTTGAACAAATATGCCGGCTCGAATGAGTTCCGTCGTGTACGACATAATTTAGTGTCGTAGCTGAATGCCGATTTTGGTTGCTGGTTGCTGGTTGTTAATTGCTAATAAATTCCCGCCATCTACCAATGCTGCAAGAACTAGAAAAAAAAAAAGAGGATTCACAATGGCCTTGATTCAAAGTGGAGGAGCTAGAACTGCGGTTGATCTGCCAGAACTTCCCTAAGAGACCCCGATCGTATGAGGGAATCGCAAAAGCGTGAAAGATTCCCATCGAAATGCGTCGCCCTTGCCCAGGGCAAAGTCTGTAGCGTAATGATTAATAACTACTGAGTAACATGTACGGGGGAGGAGCAAGTTACACAAGCCTTGGCGTACCTCAGATGTCCCAAAGCGGAAGTGAGTAAACAATGTAGCTCGTTTAATTGAGACTGAAACCGATGCTGCTTTTGGCCAATTGCATCGAGGGCCTGGATAAACTGCCGTGCATCATCTTTCGTCTGCAGTGGTCTACCGATACTCTTCCAATACTCCACCACGGTACTAGTGCCCTACTACTCTGTAACGCGCTCTGAGCCTGCTTGGCCATGCTGCATGGGGTCCATTAGATTTACTGAATCTATGCAATACCGGTGGCTCTACTGTCGGACTGCCGGTGAGCAGTACGCTGAGCAGGACTATGAGTACAGCGAGTAGTACAATGGGTACCATAGAGAAGACGTCGTCATAGAATATGGTGGACGATTGCCAATAAAGATACCAATATCAGCCATGACGCTAGAGTAGCTATAGCAGTGTAGACACGGTAGACTCTGAAGACTTTATGGACTATCTAGACTATGGAATGTAGCTAGACCATTCAGTGCAGTACATACGCATCGCGTTTACGAATGTTTACGAATGTATGCGAATGGAGAGAAGGACAGATCAGATCTAAGTGCAATTTATGAACAACTTATGAACAATTTGTGAACAGTCTATGATCGATTTTATGAACAATCTATGAATGAGCTCATATACGCAGTGCAATGCAAATTTCGGTCCGATTTTCTTTTCATCTTGGAGTTTCCTCGAACCTACCCAGCAAAGACTGCGCGCAGTACATAGCTATTGGCTAGTACATAATCTCTCTCAATGGGAATGCCCGTGTCACTAGTGTCAGTGTCAAACTCATGTCAACAGATGTCAGTCTCGTGAAACAATCTCATCCACTACCATATGTCGCAACTATAGCTGTGAGTATGAGCTTGCTGGTACGAACCGAAATCTCCCGATAAAAGCTGCCCTGATACTGTTCCCTCGACCAAGAGACTACTAGTACTGTCTTTACTTCGATTCTAAAGCAATTTGTCTTTTTCCATTTTAAATGTTCTCGATAGTGCAAACAAACTCCAATCTATAGCTTGTACTTTATAAATCTATTTTAACCGGCCTTGCTTGTCTGTGTATTCACTTTTGCATTCACCTGTGTACCCTTGACAGTTTGCCTACCTTCCACTATGTCCACAATCTTCTGATGAATGTCCTTGAACGAGCCAAACGTCGTGTAAGGAATGCTTTCCCGCTCGCAATAGGTTATCAGATCCCTTCCTTCCTTTGCAAACAACAAATCGGTCTCCTTGGCCGCTGAGAGATCAGACACGCCGTCTCCACAGTAAAACAAAGTGGGCCGCCCGGGGGTCTGCGCATACGGTTTGATGCACAACGACTTGTCGTGTCCGAAATCGCTGTCATCCCTGTACACAATATCCCAAGACCCGTCTTTAGGGTCCACAACGGTATCGTTCGAAATGATTTCGATGTTGTCTGCTGCCTCTGCGCCCACAAGCTTCACAAGCAGCGCATGGATGATGGGCTTCATTCCAGAGGACACAATGACAATGGGGATATTGTTTAGCGTGGCCCACTCGTAAAAATCGGCAAAACCAGGGTCTAACTCGATGTTTTGCAAGAGGTACTCGATGCATTCGGGGAACGGGGTGTGGATGCTATCCAGCATCTGCTGGAAGGCGTCGCGGAAGCACATGCGGCCCTCGAGGATTTCGTTGTTGAGAAAAACGCGCTTGTCGTAGCCGAAGCCTAGGTTGTGGGTCATAAAGTCATTAGAGTCTTGCAGAGTCACAGTTCCGTCCCAGTCTGTGAAGACAATGTATTTGGGGTCGGTCGCGAGGGCAGGAGTTCCGTTGACGGTCATTTTATGGTAATGCGAGAGAGCGAGAGACAAATCGGAGAATTAAGAGTAGGAGGATGGAAAAAATGAAAAAAAATGAAAAAAAAAATGGAAGTATTGGGAAATATCAAAATGTCAGAATATTCATAGAGAGAAGAGGAAAAGGAGATGGTTTTAAAGTATTTATTTCCCTGATTGTGTTATTGATATAAACTGAAAATCAGAGCTTGAGGTGATTAATAGGGTCGACTGTACATGTAGCTGGCTATATTCGTAGCTATAGCTATAGCATGCGAGTGTTCAGATTTAGATACATGTATAGCACACTTAGTCTGGCATACTGGTAGTCACTAATAAAGGAAAGTATTTGCAATTGCAGGACGTGTATTAAAGGCGCAACGTCATAACGAGAAGGAGGCTCCTCGGAGCAGTATCTAAACAGAGCTCAATGCAGGACTCCAGAGACACAGAGGGCTCGAATAATGGTTGCCGTTGCCAATGCTCAAGAATCGGAGAAAGAACTGGAAGCGATGAAAGCCGTAAAAAGGGTGACTCGAAAATAAAAAAAGATCCCTGAAGTCCCTGACGTCCCTGAGCACATTTGACTCCTCGTGGCCATAACTCCTGGAGTCCTTTGCGACTCCCGGGACCTTCCAGAGACTTCCAGCGGTAGCCCACCATACTGCCAGTAACGATATACGTACAGTACATTGATATGGAAACCTTTTATTGCTTTTGCGAGTCGAGACCAAACTCCGAAAGACATCGACCCAAAAACCCCAACTCAGCTCAGTCTCTAGCGATATCTCTGCACGACCTCTACCGTACACAGCCTCTGCAGGAGCAAAAATCTTCACGGTTCACGGTGTTCGTTGAGCCAAACTTGACAACGTGTTGACAACCAGTACATATACCATCAAGTAGATTACATGTTGCCGGATAATTTGTCGGCCAATCAGAAGCGATAAAAAGGGCTCGAGGGATATCGATATGCGTGTCTCCGAGTGGTGTGTGTCTAGTCTAATAAAAGCTCTGTGCTCATGATCAGTGCTCAAATAATTTCTTGAAAATAATTTCCAACACTCAAAAGTACGATTGGGCTATAGCTAGATTCAATGGGTTGGATAAATTCCGAGGGAAAGAATGTTAGCTTGAGGAAATTATGTCGATGGCCCCCAGCGCGCTGGATTTCAGCCCGGCTGCCGACACACACGGGCTACCATTGGGCACTAGCTATACAGCTTCTTCTACGAGCTGTTTGGTACGGGGATGGACGGTAGATGGAAGATTAAGCAATCGCCGAATCGAACTTGGGCCTCAGTTTGAAAGCTTTTCTTTTGGAAGCCTGTTTACGCTCAGGCTTATTATTGCAGCGGTATCTATAGCGAATCTGGCTTTCTATAGGCCCTACCAGTGGTCTGGCTTTGATAATGGCAAGTCGGGTCGCACCGGAACCTCAGAACTTCAGAGCCCCAACTAATCGACTGGTAACTTGTCAGATCTGACCGCAATCAGCTCAAAACCTCATAGCTGCGTCCTGGTATTTGTGGTCATCGTACATGCCACAGTATGCTAATGCTGGGAAGAGACAGGGATTCTTGGTGAGTGCGAAACATTGCCAGAACTCAAGCCCTCGGTGGTTAACCGGATGCTAGGATTACAAGACTTTATGAGTTCTTGATTTGCCAACCCGATATCGTGGTATTATGATATCGATGATGTGCGCCGTACGTTATATAATAAAGAGCAGGGCTATAGCCACCTGCCGATAAACTATCTAGACTTCAGACCAAGAATCTGTGCCTTCAGACTAGCAGGAAGGAACGTGTGTAAACGATTGAGCAGAACCAATCAGATAGACTAATCAGAACAATCTTGATTGTAGATGGATTAAACTAACCTAAACTCCCAGGCTCAGCACCAAGTTCAACACAAAGGTACTCCTGCTGTAGCCGTGTTGCATTGGATAGACTAAACAGGACATAGCCAAACAGGAACGTTAGCAAATTAAAAGGATTTATTATGAAAAGATTGAAAAGACAAAAAAAAACTGAAAAAGAAGTATAATATGAAAGAGGCCGAGAAGATCAATGAGAGGGAACAACCAGAACAACCAGAACTAACGGACACAGGCACGGATCAAAACGATCGATCATGGGCACTCTGAACAGAAACACCAGTTTCTTCTCAGAGGCTATAGATTGAACAATTATCAATTTCAAAAGCATGTCTACAACTACTAGGAGGTCAAATCAAAAGAATCAAAAAAAGTATAAACATGTATATATTTATCTACTACCGTATAATAAAGGTCCCGCGCAGTTTTACTTTCAAATGATAAAAAAATAGGGCTCCTGCTTGTGTCTGTGCTTCTCTTTTTGTTTCCACTTGTAGTTGCGCCTGCGCCTGCGTTTGCGTTTGCGTTAGCAGTAGCATTAGCTCTTTCATTTTTGCTCTTGCTTCTGCTTGCGGTCTAAGTTCTGCTTCGGTGTCTACAAGCTGCGAAACAGAGCAGCAGTCGGACAAAACGAATACGGCCTTTATGTGTACTTTGAAGAAAGTTGAAAGCTACCTTTATATCTAGACGAACGCAAGAGCAAGAAGAGATTTGACTGAGGGGGG
>JAJMAH010000108.1:0-73720 GCA_030564925.1 Geotrichum aggregatum | reverse complement strand
ACCATGGACTACGGTCTCAGCGAGCAAAACGCCCCTCGCTAAGATCCGCGCCGAAGAATTAACCAACAAGAAAGACGAAGAAGAAAAGAAAATGTTCCAAGTAAACATAAGAGTTATGGATGTCCGACATGAGTACGACATGTCTGAAATCGGCAAAAAAATTGACAGCTTACATGGTGAGGGAACTGCAAAGTATGGAGCCCGCACTAAGTCGGGACACATCAAGTTCTTCGTCACCAAAAGCGAGGTAGCAGACAAGGCAAATGAGTGGATCAAAGACGTTCAGCCCGACTTTGAAGTACTAGATGTAAGCACCTGGTACAAAGGAGTCATATATGGCATCCCTAAGGATACCACAGCGGACGAAGTCGAAGAAGCCATTTTCAAAAATCATGGCGTTGAACTCAAACAAGGCCCCAGAATTATAGAAAACGATCGTGGCAGAGTCACGATTCTGTTTTTCAATAATGCTACAGACTACATTAGCTGCAAAAAGATTTACGTTAACCATCTCAGATATGACCTGAAGATGTACCGCCAAAGGCCACCAAAGGCGACCTCTTTTGCAGCGTGGGATACCTCTCCCACACCAATTACACTACTCTGTTGAAGGGGACGCAAGTCTCCAACAGAATTTCTAAACGATCAAAATGAAACATTTCTTTTTGCAGCTTTTTGGTATCTCAAGAAAAGAGGTTAATTTTTACGCGGGCGCTTTTGACTGGACTTGTCTTGTTCGGAGGGGGAATTCTCAAGAGTGATCCGGGGTTTGACTTACGGTAACATGAATTTTGGCATAAGCCATCCTTGAAGAATGAAAAATAACGTCGTGAATGCATTTGATGCAGATCTGGGGAGATCTTATTCACTTTGTGTAAGGAAAATTAAAGCAAATTTTGGCACCACCACCAGAATGGTCCAGGGCAACGACGAACATGACAGCGGAGGCAATGCTGCCACACAAAATGAGGACGTGTTTTTGGATCCTTTGGACCCGGGGGATTCTTACGACACCAATATTGTGCAAGCCCAACCCATAAGTGGCGCAACCAAGCAACCTCCAAACGACGGAAGAATACTGTTTCAAGGCCCCAACCTCGTCGTCGTAATATGTCTCGGCGGCATTCTGTAACTTTACAGGCAGTGAGAATACGCTCAATGATCTTGGTGTACCAAAGTTGCAATCGTAAGTGTCGCGGCTCTATTCGGGTTGTGAATGCCAGGCTCCTGACAAGCTATGGATCGTATCAAAATAGAATTACACATTTTTCAAAAGGTTTAGAGCAATGCATTATATAATGACCAAACACTATTAAATTAACAACTTCCCTTGTAGCTCAGTTGGTAGAGCGTTCGGCTTTTAAGACGAAGCCCCTTCTAACAAAGAAGGTTACCAAAAGTCGACCGAAATGTCCAGGGTTCGAGCCCCTGCAGGGGAGTAAGTTTTTTTTGCTCTCATTTATTTTGCTAATTAACGTTGTTGTGATGAGAGACCAAAATAACAATCATAGTTTATAATTTATGGACAGTACTGCACAATCGGGTCTACTAAAGGTCTGATGAATTATGCTTTTGACTAAAGCTCGTATACGGATCGTATAATTATGTTGGGCAAGGTTTCCTTGAGTAGCTAGTGTATTGTCGAAAGACTTTCTGTACGGGTAGATACATATACACAAATGAAGTGCAACACAGCCCCAAGCAATGTTTAGGATAATTACCAGTTCTAGTTAAGCCAAAACATTTCAACCCAAAGGGCTACGTTGTGGACTACTAATAGCAAGACACCATGATAACAAGTGAGCGCTGGTTCAATTTACAAGCCTGCATGCTCAGTGTTCAGAAAATGCTCTCTCAACTCAACACAAGAAAAGTATCAACTTAACACAGTTCTAACGCTGGGCCACGAAACGATAAGCACAAACAAGCACGTGCATACTATAAAAAGAGAGGACATTGCATGTAGATAAAGTAGTCCTTTTGGATCTATTGTATTATACGTATGATCAGAACTCAACCATTGAATTCCAGAAACTCGGATTTGCGAGAGAGAGTCCCATAGTGGCTTATCAAAAATCACTATCCAGCATTCCAAAAATAACAGCGAATCTGGAGAATCAGTTGGTGCTTTTGAGACCAAAACGATTGAGAAAGTTGTAAAAAAGTAAAAGTTTCAATCACAATACTGGACAGCGTTAGGAAAGCTGTGGACACAAGCCCAGAGGATTGGAAGCGAGAAGACGTTTGCAAGTGTCTATGCACGAGTATTACAAATGCTTATGGGTACATATACTAAATACCTACCTAGAAAGAAAGACTTGAAAACATTGTGTACTGCGGCATTTCCTGGACATGAATATAGGCCTGCATTGACCTCTTTCATAATATGTAAACTGCAACTACTAGAATTACCTTTGTAACGGTTCTTTTTAGATGGCTCTCAGGAGTAATTTCAAGGTATTTGTAAGACACTATGCTACGCAGAGTAGCTATTTGGTTGGTTATGTTTCGCTCAAGTTTGATACCCTGAACCTCCTACTTTGCTTCCATTCAAGAAGATTCTCTTTTAAACTCATCAGGCCGAGTCTTCTTTTTTTCCAATATAGCTGGCTGTAGCTTTCCACAATCAACGATATTTACAAATATTACTATGATTGTTACTATCATTATTACTACTGTTGATATTGTCATGGTGTGTTTCGAGCTCAACTATTTACTAGGAGCCTCGAGAATACTTGCCTTCGTATTTGCCGAGTATTTGATTTTGCGGCTAAACGATTTCAACCTAGCAGAAACAGATAGTTTTCTGAGAAGGGTTCGCGGCGCACTTGTTTTTTTGAGCTCACAACCGCGAACTAGCTTTTTTGAAACAGAGATATTTTGGGGCAGTGGACAAAGCTGTGCTGAAGTTGGCTCGAAAGTGTGAGATATTTCAACGGCCTTTGAATTTGCCTTAGCAGACGTCTGGACATGATGGGATAACCTTGGTTTAGCGTTTAAGCGTACGCGTGTAAAAGACTGAGACAAGTCGTCTAGTGATACTGACACATTTGAATATACAAAATTAGAGGATTGCCCGTTTTGTTGTTCATACCTCGATGGTAAGGTATCAAGCTGGGGTGTCGATAAGCTGCTTATGGTAGGCTCATATAATGGGTTGTAAGAATTTTTGGGCAAAGTATTCGGTACATCGAAAACGTCGTTAGAATTCACCGGTAGATCATGAAGCAATTCTGGAATCGTACTCCCAAAACTTTGTTTAGAATGACATGCAAGAGGAAATTCTGGCATAACAACTGCGCTGCTGGCCATGGATTTGACAGGACAACTAACATTAGACTCAGAAGTATCAAGCTTGAAGGAAGGAGCTAATGGTGACCGATTCTCTAAAGTAAACCTCTTCATATGATTGTTTGTGGATAGGCCATGAGGTTGTCTTACGAGCTCATTATAATGTTTACGCAAGTACTCAATCTCGCGATCGCTATCAGGGGGGAATCGTGAAACATTTGTACATGTGCCCATCGAGGAATTCAGAGAAATGCTGGTTCTGATGGATCCACTACTGTACGAATTTTGAAGGGATACAACAGAAGAGCGCTTGGAGTGGTTGGAACAGGATGAGATAGCGTCGGTGTGATTCATGTGATTCATGTGCAGAGTACTGCTCATAGGTACACCAAACGACAGAGATGGCGAATATAGCAAAGAGTACTGATCGCGTGATAGAAATATTCGTGAAGTGCTACGTGGAGGAATAGCGGGGGCCAAAGGAATATTAGATGGGCATCTCAGAGGTAAAGACAATGGCTCAGTTTCCAGCTGATTGACTGCTCCATCGCCTGGCTCTATAGAACGACTACTAGAGGTGCGCCTCACTGATGCTAGTTTGTCTGCCACAGTGACTGCTAGTGGCAATTCACTTGAATATTTTGGACGATATGAAAATGACGACGATAATGGAAATCGTGATGAAGAAAATGGCGGAACAGTCAAATCAGAACTAACAGGAAAGCATGGAATTGCACAGTCTGATTGTGGCGAGCTCGTAGCGCTCGGTACAGCTATCGAAAAAGCAGAGAGGCAAAATTGATCCTTGCTGGTTTTGTGCTTAGAATTAAGAGGATTTTTGATTTCATTAAAACCATAACTGATAGATAGAGGAGCGGCCGTACAAGTGGGAGAGGTGAATGGTGCAATAGAGGCTACCTCCAATGGCCTAGTTGAGTAAACGGATGGGTCAGCAGCAGCCTTTAAATAGGCCTTAAGTTCGAATTGGCGAATCCTTTCGTGCTCAAGCTTCTTGAGTCGTTTTTGCTGAACAGCAGTGTTTTTGGAGCGTGGAGTTCTAGATGCATTTGTACAACAACCATCTACTTCCATGTAGTTAGTAGAAGAATGGCGTGTTTCAATCGGACCTTTTTTCCTTTTTTTCTTCATCGAAAGGGATGTTTTGGTTTGAGTGTCTGGATCATAAAAGGAAGAGCTTGAGTTATAGCCATTATTGACGTCCGATCGTGGCTGGGCAAAATCTTCTGCGAAAGTTTTGAGATCTTTCACGTTTTCGAGCCTGTATAAACTGGGTGAATTTCCATCAATGTGGATTAACGGAGAAGAAGGTTTAACGGGACTGAACCATTCTTCTGATGCTGTAGATTCTGGAGAAGTAGGGAGGGAACGCAAGTGATACAGAAGAGGGACGGGAGCTGAAGGAGGAAGGGGTGGAAGAGACTTGTTTAACGAAGCACGGGAAAGTTTCTGACGAGATGGTTTTCCATATGTAGTTTGAGGCTCATATTCAGAAGTGACAAAATTTGACCAGGACTTGACAGCGACTCTCAAGTCCGACGTTACTTGACTTGCGCGAATTGAGTTCACTGAGATTTTCGAGCAAGGAGGATTCAACGTGTGTCGATAGCCGGGGCGATCTACTCTCGGTGCCTCGTAGCCGTATAGAGGATAATTGGATTTTCCAAAACACTCTTCAATCTTGCCTATTGTCTCTTTCACTTCGTCGATTTTAAGGTCAAGGCTGCTGTTTGAGGCAACACCAGGCCTAAAACACGGGTCGTTGCTAGTAGTGTGGTATTCAGAGTTACACTTTTTGTAAGAGTAGTCACCATTAGTGCAAGACGGCTGTTGATAGGCTAGTTCACGAAGGCTGGCTTGATACGGGGGCTGGGGAGCCTGCCTGGGTGGCTCATGAAACGTGATTGGAGTTCTGGAATATCTAGTTATATATTCAGGCTGCATTTCAGCTTTCATATTGTAAGATTGTATGAGCGAAGAAGACTGTCGACTCGCAATTGGCTTATTCGAATTATCGAGTGACATAGTTTTTGAGGCATGCAAAAAACGATTGCATGTAGTGATCACGCTGGTAGAGAGAAAGAAATTAAGAGGTTAGATTTGAATCATGGTCAGACGTTGGAAGACAATGTCGAGTGGAAAAATTTGAAATCGGAAAAGAAAAAGATATCTAGCCTTCCTCATAGTATTTAACACCATTTGGAAAATGAATTGTATGGCTCTATTTTTATCTTTTTCTTCATTCTTATGAGGCAATAGACCAGATCAGATTACCAAAGTCGAGAGCTACATGAAGCGTGGAACCAATCCAGCATAACTAGTGAATATGTAGAAGCCTGCGGCACGCCTTTTACATGTATAGATTTACATGCAGACTAGAAAGCAGCATGGGCATGCTTTAAAGGACCTTTTTTCCAGGCGAGTGTACTCAGAAGTTTATCTCAGGCACCATTGACTTTAGTAAGAAAAGATGCAGAGCTCAAGCTTCACGGCGTCGCTTCGTTGTGTTGAAACATTTGTTGAGGGCATTATTTCTAGGACAATGCTAGCCGCATCAAGACTTCTCCACTAGATCAGCATAAAATCAGTGGGCTTTTGGATAGTCCAAGTTTCTGAAGCCTTTTTCAAGCTTTCTAAAGCTCTTCTTGAGTAGTTGTGCTGGCTCGTGCGTCTGTAACTTGGTTACTGCATAAAGGGCCACTTTACTGTATCTAGAGAGGGTCATTGGAATTCACACTCAATTATTTTAACTTAACTTTCAAGCTACTGTGCGGCGGGCGCAACCTTAAATAAGCACGTTGGGTGACAACATGAGGCCCGAATCCAGAGCGCTCAAATTCCTGAGAGAGATGCTACTCTCATCTAGGTAAAGTCTCGAGCACCTTAGAGGCATAGTGAATGAATCCTTGAAACACAGGAATATTCTATGGAAGAGGAAAGACCTGTATAGACGTCTTCATATATAAGTAGCTAGACTAGAGGATGAATGTCCCTTCGCAATTGTGGCCATCGTCAAAATATTTATGCCCGTTTTTTGATTTTCGATTCCAACGCGAGACTTCACAATTTAAATACTAGATTTTCGGGTAAAACAATTTCATGGCGGCGAGGAAGAAAGGCTTTTCAAAGAATTTGTTTGCGTTGCGTTATATAAATCAGTTTATAGGGCATCGATAATACGTACTATTGTCCTGTGTTATTACCTAGAGTTTCTGATTCAGCCAAGCATTATGCTTTGATTTGGTAGGCAATAGACAATGCTACTGCGACCGACGGTGCAACCAGAGGTGCAATAATATAACTATATAAAAGCGTGCGAGAAACTGCAGTGACTTCTTCTGGAGATACGCCTGCAATTTCTGCGACAGCGGCAAGAGTAATGGCGGGGGGACCGACAGGAGTGATCATGAGAACGAAATTGAGCATAGGGTCCATGGGCCAAAAAGCTGGCGAACAATGGGATGTCATGTATGAAACAATGCTAATGGATATCATACCAGAAATGCCAAATCGAACAATCGCAATGAGCAAAATAGTTGAAGATCGCACAGGCTGCTTAAGAGGAGCGGCTAACTTACCTCCCAAGGCAAAGAGTTGCAGAGCTGGATAGAGTGAGCCAATGCTTTTAACAGACTGTGTGAACGATGAAGCAATGGCCACGTTATCGTAGAAAAGATAATGAAGTGGTGGGGTAACACCAATAAAGACGGCAAGCAAAGCAGCGCAAACAGCTGGATTGAGAAACTGCTCGATCGCGTGCAAGATATTGCGCAATTTGGACGGCTTGGGGTGCACTTTGACCTCCTCAGGAAGAACCGAGCTAGACTCACCTGTGAACAAGGGATCGCCAGAATCTACAACGCTTTTACTGCGATTGAATGTTTCTGGAATTGAAGTGGTAGATGGGCTTGAGGGAAGGAAAAGAGCAGTCAGGGTTCCTCGCCTAGCAAATCGCGTTGTTCCATCGTCTAGAACCTCGCGAGCAGTGAAATCTTTGTAGCCTCGCAATAACGCGTCAGTTTCGTCCAAATCAATAGAGGAAGTGGATAGCAATCGAGCCCGCTTTCTGAGAAAGTCATCTTGGTCAGGAGTAGTTTGCTCGGAATCGTTCAAAAGAGCTGTGCGCTCAGTAGGCTCACTGTTAGTAGCCACCACACCTGCAGATCGTTCGACATCTACAGATTGTGTTTCCAGACTGGCATGCTGCCTGAGCATTACGGGGCCAAGAGCAAATCTGGCAACGTTGTGTACGATACCATGAAGTAGCACATAGGCCCGTGCACGCACAAGTGCTTTTTCAATCGACTCATTTTCACGCAAAAGAGGTAAAAGTACATCAGAGTTTGAAATAGCTTCCATGAGCAAAAGCGGCATGGCTACAACGTTGTTGAAGACCATGCCTGGAACAATGTAGTTTGGCTGCTTGAAAAGACACACACTCAAACGGCCCAGGGCATAATTGATAGACAGCATAACTATGGGCAGGGCAACCAACGGCCAAAACTCTTTCAAGGTCTTGACTGAGATGTGAGATCCCATGTCTGTTAAAAGCATGGCAGGTAAGAAAAGGTTGACACATAGTTTGGAGATACTCTAAACAGCATTAGTTGACAACTTTAAAGCGATTTCGGTACCTACCCGTTCACCGGTCTCAGACAAGAAGTCGACCTTACTTGCTATGTACCCGTACAGCAGAACTAGAATCACAGAGAGCGAGGACTCAGCAGCAGCAATGGCCGAGTTCACGATAGTCGACAGGTCTAGGGAGGGCATTTTATGGCTGTTTGTGGCTTGAAAGAAGTTAAGATTGGCGAAGTTTGGGGAAGCCAGTATCTTGTATTTATTTTATTTAATTTATATTTTCATAAATTTACCATCGGGGATGACATACGGGTAATCGCTGCGACGACATCTTAGCTAATTGGGCTATCTGTCTTATGTAATTACAAATTGAGATATCGACAGATTGTAGGCCGGTGAAAATAAAACTGTCAGCTCTTTTCTCTTCTCCAAAATCTTCTCCGACACACTCGACTGTCATGGCCAACAACAACTCAGGGAAGCGCGATAAGCGTCGACATGGCATTGCCATGCGGATAAACTACATTTCAGAGCAGTTTGAAACAGACAGGAATATTCATTATAGGGATATGCTCCACGACCTACAAAGCACGCTAGCCTCGCTCCATGCAGGAACCAACGACGAGTTTCTCGAACAGCTGGGCGATCTCGAAGAGGGAAGAGACCAGGAACTGGTGCGTTTGAATTTGTGGGAGTCATACCAAATTGACCGAGCTGAGCGTGACTACCAGCGTGAGATTACACTCGCCAATGAGGAATACACCAATATGACATTGTTAGTGAGAGAAAGACTGTTAAGCCACTTGGAGAGCCAGCGCAAGCGGTTACGTGAAGACAAGACTCTATTAGATATAGCTAACGACCGTCTTATGTTTCTGTCAGGCTCTAATGGCTACTCGGATGTGAGTAATGAAACTTCTGGGCCCATAAATGGTGGGACGCCACATTCGCCAGGCGCCAATTTCATCATGTCAAGCGAGCGAAGGAGCTTGCGTCGCCGTGATAACGGATCTGCTTTAGAGGACGCGAGTGGCATGTCTGGTGGAGAAGGGCGCAACGGTGGATATGGGAGCGCGACTTTTGGCGCAGCCAGTGCCGGGGGAGGGGGAGCAGGAGGCAAACGTCGAAAGCAAATCTCGAGGGCTGCTGGAAGTGGCGAAGATAGTTTTCTCAGTGACCGCGATGCGCTAGAGGGTATCCTTTTTGCCAAAGGACGTGACCCGCAAGGCGGAACTGGCAGCGGGCGGCAGTCCAAGCCTTCATACCAAGCCCCAGCACCACTTAGAAACGAGGAAGTTCAAGAAGACTTGCACCAGCTTCGGGCTGCTTCAGGATCACTCAAACGTAAGCGCTAGGCGCTATGAGGGTCCCATATGATATTTATTAGAATCTATCCTCCATAGAATTCTGTTGGCCGAATCAATGTGCCCGACCCCTTTTTTGATGGTGTCTTTTTTTTTTCATTTATTTCTCTTTATGGAGTTCAGAGTTTTGTGCAAACACCAGTGGTGTATTTTGAAATTTTTTCCTTCTCCTAAACTTTTTCTTTTCAACTATTTCAACTTCACCTTTGGGCAGCGCGAGATCCCAGAATCTTCCACTAGATTTGCGCGCGTGAGTGAGCCTTTGTAGGTGTCTTTGGGCTTTGATTTTGGTTTCCCGTCGCACTTCGCTTATTGTTTTTTTGTCGACGTTTCCCTCAGACTTTTCATCCTACCATCCATCGTCATTATTGACCATCGTGTCCAGTCTTGCGGATATACACCATGAGGCTGATTAATATTATCACTTCCCGAATCATCATGCCCTCCGACTCCGAGGTTGCCCGGAGCATAGGGCCACTGCATTCTGCCAGCGAAGAGGAGCTATTGCTGGATTCTATGTCGGCACCACTTTCAGCTTCCCCTTTACAACAACAGCAACAACAGCACCAGCATGAACGGAATCCCAGTAGTTCGACAACTATTTACAGCACTCGTACAAGGGGTCGGTCGGTTGGTTCTTTTGACTACAACGAAAAAATCATGCCAAGTATACAAGTACTGTCCCCAACTACTGAAACTGCCGAACCTAGAGATCCCCTTGAGAACACTTTTGGAAGCATATCAGAGGAGCCCTCTATAGAAATAGACGTGGCGCCCGATAACCGCCATGAACTTCCGTTTCACCATGACCTTAGAAATAATGACAACAGTAATGACACCGATAGACACAAACACATTCATCACTTTCATTCGCATCATCCTCTGCGAGAGAGGTTTGAGACTCTAAAGATGCAGACTAAGATAATAGCCGTGCGTTTGGCTAAATCGAGGTTTATCATCAAACACAACGTTTCCGTTCCTCTCTGGCTTGTTTTAATACTGCCTCTTATTATTTTGGCACTCCTGGGCTGGTTATTGTGCGCCATATTTACCAGAAAATCCAATAATGGTGGCTACCGCCCAAGCGCCAATGGCCCCCCAATCGTTCGGGAAATTTCTGGTGACGTGGACAAGCCATTTGTGTTGGGGTGTATGGAGCCCAAAACTGACGAGCCCCGCGCAAATGCTGTGCTTGTGGTTCTGGCGAGAAACAAGGAAATTGAAGGTGTGCTTCAGTCTATGCACTCCTTGGAGCGTCATTGGAATCGATGGTTTCACTATCCTTATGTGTTTTTGAATGATGAGCCGTTCAACTCAACATTCGAGAACGCTATTCGCAACGCGACAGACTCGGATGTTAAGTTTGGCACGATTGATGCAAAAAGCTGGAATTTCCCAGAATGGGCTGATGAGGATGAGGTCAACGAAGCTATTGCCAAACAAGGTGACAGGGCGATCATGTACGGAGGCATGGCTTCGTATCACCGTATGTGTCGGTTTTACAGTGGAGCGTTTTTCAACCATCCACTGCTTGCGGAATACACCTGGTATTGGCGCGTAGAGCCTGAAGTCAAATACTTCTGTGACATAACTTATGATCCGTTCAAGTACATGGAGAAACACAAAAAAGTCTACGGTTTCACGATTGTGATCAAAGAGCTCGTCGAAACCGTACCCAATTTATTTCGACACACTGCGGCGTTTAAAAAAGAAAACAACATTACGTCCAAAGGCATGTGGGAGCTGTTTTTGAAAAAGCATGAAGATACTGAGCTTGGCAATGTTGCGGGTGATTCAGGCTCTGTGCGTCGGAAAAAGAAGCTTCAGTTGGCTGAAGGCAAGAAGGCGCAGAAGCTGAAGAACGAGAAACTGCAAGAATCTTTACCTGAGGAAGCAATCTTGGGAGATGCTGAGGCTCAACAGCATGGGAAAATTGCTGCGGGCCGTAATCTGTATCCACTTGAAGATAACGAGCAGCTGCTGGACATTGACAACTACGACTACTTGACGAACGAGGTCCCTGCATATTCAATTAATGGCGAAACTTACAACATGTGCCATTTTTGGTCCAATTTTGAAATCGCTCGTCTTGATTTCTTCAGGTCTAAAGAGTATGCTGATTATTTTGAAGCACTTGACCGTACTGGAGGGTTTTGGGCTGAGCGATGGGGTGATGCGCCCGTACACTCACTTGCGGCTGGACTATTTTTGGCGCCAGAGCAGGTTCATTATTTTAGGGACGTTGGATATAGACACACAACGATTCAGCACTGTCCTGCTAATGCACCTGAGCGACAGCGACCACATGTTCCATATATTCGTGACCCGACAGATCGAAAACAGATAGAGGAAGACGACTACTGGGCTGAGACTGACCCTGAGGTGGCCAATGGCGTTGGTTGCAGGTGCCGCTGTGATACTGATGTTGTAGAGGTTGAGGGCAAAGACGGTTCATGTCTTAGTGATTGGGTTGAGCTGACCGGTGGATGGGTGTAATCTTAATAAGGGCGCTGAATTCTTATACAATGTATTTTTACTATAGCTGTTAATAGCCAACTTGACGATTTTATTCTAAACTATGCGATGGCCCAACCTTTGCAATCAACTAGTAGCTCTACCAGCAAGAGGTCAATTTCGCTGTCATGATAGGGGCATGCATCCTGTCATAAGAAAGCTACTGCGTGCACGTATTTTACAAGTTCATTGCCTGATTACTTGAAAAGCACTCCGAGTGTGTTAACGATCCAAGAGCTTAGTTCTATAGAGCTATTTATCTTGAAGAGGTCCAGTTTCTGTTTTCCGTTTCCTAATGCCCACTTAGAACACTTCGTGACACATTCGACTTGGGTCCCTGTTAGCAGCGACACCAGACCGCCATGGTCGACCCCAAGTCAACTTTGACCATGGACTATGAGCGATTAGTCATAGATAGCTGCGCCTGCGTGACTGCCACTCAAGTGTCATCGCTTGTTGTATCAACATTCATTCAGGTTTAGTCCCTTATTAGAAGACTTCAGATACGCCAATTACCCTACTCAGGAGTTTAAATATTCAAAATTTCTTTCACCTTCACCCGTAACTCTCATTTGATTTCACTCAAAAATGTCCGAAGAAACTGTCAGAAAGGTTGAAGAATTGACCATCAATGAACAGGCTGCTACTGCTGGAGATGCTCCTGTGATCCTTGGGTATGTTGTGTCGATGCTTTTCGTTTCCATGAGCCAAAATACTATGAGTCACGCGCTAACCAGTGGCTCAGCGAAGATGGAAAGCCCTTATCCAAGAAGGCCCTAAAGAAGCTGGAGGCCGCCAAGCTCAAGGAGCAGAAGAAAGCCGAGACAGCTGCGCGCCTTGCTGCTGAAAAGGCTGCTAGAGAGGCTGCTGATGTCGTATGTTACACCATCTAACGGCCCATTGATCTGTGACTAACTATCTAGGATTTCGCTTCTGAAAACTACGGAAAGCTACCTCTCATTCAGAGCACCACCAAATCTGGTATCAAGAGAACTCAAATCAAGGATCTCAGCAAAGCAAACGCTGGCGAGACTGTGGTGTTCCGTGCTCGTGTGCACACTTCTCGTTTGCAAGGTAACAAGATGTGCTTTGTTGCCCTGCGACAGCAAGATGCTTTGATCCAAGGATTGGTTGCTGCTAACGACTCATCAATCTCCAAGCAGATGATCAAATGGACTGGCTCCATAAATCTCGAAAGCATTGTGCTTGTGTACGGTGTTGTGGAAGCTGCCCCCGAAGAAATCACCTCAGCTACCATTAAGGATGCTGAGATCAAGATCACCAAGATTTACACTATTGCTGAGACTCCTGCCCAGCTCCCCGTTTTGATTGAAGATGCTCAACGCTCTGAGGCTGAGGCTGAGAAGCTTGGACTCCCCGTTGTCAATCTTGACACTCGCCTGGATGCTAGAGCTATCGACCTGAGAACCACTACAAACCTGGCCATTTTCAAAATCTCCTCTGGTGTATGCACACTCTTCAGAGAGTTCCTTTTAAAGAAAGGGTTTACTGAGGTTCACACTCCAAAATTGCTTGGTGCTCCTTCTGAAGGTGGTGCGAACGTCTTCAAGGTTCAATACTTCAAAGGAGAGGCGTTCCTAGCTCAGTCTCCCCAATTTTACAAGCAGATGCTAATGGCTTCTGACTTTGAAAAGGTTTTTGAAATTGCTCCTGTTTTCCGTGCCGAAAACTCCAACACTCACAGACATATGACTGAATTTGTTGGTCTTGATCTTGAAATGGCGTTCGAGGAGCACTATGACGAGGTCATTGATGTCCTTGTTGAAATGTTTATGTTTATTTTCACCGAGCTTAAGGTTCGCTTTGGCAAAGAAATTGCTATTGTCCGAAAGCAGTATCCCGTCGAGGAGTTCAAGCTCCCTAAGGATGGTAAGATGGTAAGAATTCCCTTTAAGGAGGGAATTCGTCTTTTGCGCGAAAAGGGTGGTGTAGACGTTCCTGAACTTGAGGACCTGTCTACCGAGCACGAAAAGCTTCTGGGTAAGATTGTGCGTGAAGAGCACGACACTGATTTCTACATTCTGGACAAATTTCCTTTAGCAATTCGCCCATTTTACACTATGCCTGATGCCGAGAGCCCTGAGTATTCCAACTCCTATGATTTCTTCATGCGTGGTGAAGAGATTCTGTCTGGTGCGCAGCGTATCCATGACTCTGACTTTCTGGCTGAACGCATGAAGGCTCATGATCTTGACCCTAACTCTGAAGGTCTCAAGGACTATGTTGACTCCTTTTCTTATGGTGCACCTCCTCACGCCGGCGGCGGTATAGGCCTAGAGCGTGTTGTTATGTTTTTCCTCGACCTCAAGAATATTCGCCGTGCCAGCTTGTTTCCTCGTGACCCACGTAGATTGAGACCTTAGAGAGCGTGGTAAATAACTTGAATTTGTATGTATGTCTTGAACGGGGCATGCATGTAGTACACTGTTATATGGTGGTGTTGTAACTAAATTTATCTATATTCAGCTGCTGCCATCGTCCTGGGGTTTCATTCAATGAAAGTTTATGAAGTTGTTTAATGTGGTTCTATTTCGACTAGGTGACTCCTGTAGACCGGGGCGTTGCCGTCCTGTCAAACTATACGTGTGTGTACTGTTTCCTCTCGTGAGAGCAAAGTGATTAGTTTATTTGCCGTCATTGCTTAGAGGTAAGCAGCAGTGCTACCAATTTATAGTGTTGTCGTAAGTATATTATAGCTAAGGTTTGAATTTCATCATTATCAATATATCTATATCAAAATAAATGCACAGATTTTTTAAGCTGTGATCATATATAGTGTGTACGTATACTCGAGTACATAGTCGATTTATTAGAGCATTGCAACACGATAGTCGAACCTCAAACCCACAGAGCATCCAAATCATAGATATCAAGTTTCTCGAGCACATTGCGCTTCAGTCCTAACTTTTGAAATGAAACAAAGAGGGTGTTTGGGTCTTCGTCCTCTTCGTCCTTATCGCCTGTATGCGGTGTTGGAATTCCTTTTGCTCGTATCGACGTCGCTGCCACCTTGAGCCAAGCTAAAATTACCAATGTCGCTTTTTTCACCCTCATGAATGAAAGAAAGCTTTTATTCAGGGATGCTTTTTGGGAAGTTACCATACTGTTACTTCGTGTAGATGTTCCCATGATCAGCTTTTTGACAGAAGCTAATTTGACCGAAATATCGTAGATAAATATTTTTCCAGTATCCTCGATTCCGGAAGTGAAGTTTTGCCAAGTCTGCCAAAGTGTTGGTATTGTTGTCCAGGCTTCCATTGTAGAGAACAGAAAACGACTCCGCATGCGTCATATCATCTAGTTCATGGTAACTGATCGATTCTGTAGAAAGAAATTGGAAACCTTCTCAAAAACATATTCTGTAGTAGTCTCGGTGGTGTGTGACACCATCTTTGGGTTATCACAAGCCCCAGGACGAATTGTGATCTTGTGCTCTCATCTGAATATTGAACTAAACAAGTCGTGAGCAAAAACAAGTCAAGGTTTCATGTAGCACTTTTGAGTATCTTGTTTGTTTTACGTTCAAACAACCTTATAATCCTCAACGGCGATAGGGCACATAAGAGGTGTTGTAGGATGCTGAACAATGCGGGCAACTGAAATCCTTTTTTATCAGGTTGTAATGAATGTTGGCCTTTCCTAAATAAAAACATCCATAGGAATGTAATTGCAGTGAGGTATAACATCTGGATATCGTTTGAGTGCCTTACTGTAATAGCGTGGTATATTTAGAAACTACGGACAACTAACAATACTAGTCGAAACATTAGAGGCAGCAATTGAGTTTATTGAGCATCGTTGACATCTCTCAATCCAAACTTCAAAGGGCCCAGAAATTTTAGAGTACCCATTCAATGCTGAGCGCTCTTATATTCTGAGGACGGAAGACTGTGAAGCAGATTTACTGCCCTTTTTCAGAAAACCGGTTGATGCAGTTGTGCTCACAAGCTTGCTCAAAGCGCCGACGAGGTCCTTGTATGCTAGTGCTCGTTAATAGTGGTAAAATAAAGAGCAGCTCTAGTCTTTTTTGAATGTCTTGAGTTGACATAGTGTTAGGTCAGAGAAGGTCATTTTTTTTATTGCTAGCTCAAAGCAGAAAAAACAGCCAACCATATTTACAGATAGCTTGATATCATTATTCTAAGGCATTACAACAGTGAATAGTTCAGGGATAGATTTTTGCTTGCTCATTACAAATCGAAGCTCTTTAGTGCCAAAATGAAAAGATTTATCATACCTACGTTTTTTTCTTTCACTCAAGCCAGACACTTTGACAAACCATTTTAACTGACTTTGTGAAGCAATAGGATTGTATAATTACTAGGTAGCCTGATGCTGGCATTTGAAGCAATAGGGGTAGAGCTCTATAAGTCAGGGTTCCCAAGACGGCTTTCAGATGTAATACCAAATTGGTCTGGCTGTGCAAGCGGCATTATTTACCTGTGCTAAACAATTACAATCAACCATATACTGTAGTTAACAGGAAAAAACATGTTTTGTCACTGTTGGTTTTCAAGTTGTGATCATCCCTGAGGAATTTGCAGCATCATAATTTGACCTGACTGATCTACCAGCAGTCATGGAGAAATTTCAAGGTATGGCATATGGGCTAGTTTTCAAGCCAGCTCAACTTACTCTTGTGAACCATGACGACCTAGAAAAACATACTCCTTCCACTTTTTAAATTGTGTATTTGGTTTGAGTTAGATAAAGTCATGCACCGTATTGTCAAGACAGTACTTTCATAATCAAATATTATGAGGGAGAGATTGGAAAATGAAGGCAAACATGAGGTTATAATTGAAACCTTTAAAGGCAATGTGAGTGTAACATATCTTGAAGAGGCCGGTGGCTATTCAATGGCCAAGGCCAGAGCAAGTAGACTAGCCTATCCATCTACTTGGTGTTTGAGTTTTCTTTGAATTTTTCAGGGTTAAAAGTGTGGTCTCAAAAATTGTAGTTCAGTCATCAACTAGAAGCTGACCAGGCTCCTTGATCCATGAGAATGTCTCAAGCCAGATTGTCTCATGATCGGTTGGCTTGTTTACGACGTAGTGACCTCTTATTCTAATCTACTCTACGGTAGCTACATGATCACAACAAAACTTCTAAATATATGTCTACTAACTTCATTCTCGTCGTTTTCGTTTCCATTCAATATTTTATATAGTACTATAATTCAAATAATTTAACATGCCTTCAATTCCATCCACCACATAACGTCTCATGTCAGAGTTTGAGACCTGAGCTTTGGTCGATCTTTTTATTTTTTGATGTTTTTTTTTGATTTTACTCTTCCGGTCTTTAACCTGTCATCACGTTGAAAGTCGACAATTCAAAGTAACTTTTTCAGGCCTTAATATTCAAATGCGACATTTGCAAATCCAACCTTCGGAAAATTGCCTCCGCAGCCAGTCGGGACAAATTCACATGGCTTTCGTCATCGTCACTCTTACGCTTGCTCTTCAGCTTGCGATCAACCTTGTGATCCTTGGAACTAGTTTCTTCCTTCAGCTGCTTCTCCAAGTTAGGTACAATCGAGTGGTATATTTGAGCATTAGGAACTCGAATGAATCCAGAGTTAGTACCCTTGCTGGTATCATAATCTTGGGCACTGGGCGTTGAAAAGTCATAAGCATTTTGCCAGTCAAACGAGTCGTCAATCACAGTATGGTCAAATACACTGCTGTCAGTGCCGGCCATAGGAACAATTTGGTGCTGGTTGTCAAGTGCTTGTCCCAAATCGGACAGCGGTGATATGTCAGGGTATGCTGGCAGTAGATTTACCACATGAGGATTCATGCGAATATCGTTCGCAGACACGGAGGTCTTTGTTTGCATCTGAGCACTACTACTGCCGGCGGAGGACGACGGAGACAGATCAGGAGTGATATGTGAAGGCTGATTACTGAACTGAGCAAGGCCAGCAGTATCCAGCAAACTAGCAGACAAGTCTTTCGGTGAAGGTATTCCAAGTGCAATAGTAGGTTGTTCAATAGTGTATTTATGCTGCTGGTGAGAGAGCTCGTATTGTCTCTGATGTTGGTGTTTTTGATGTTGTTGATGTTGATGTTGTTGATGTTGTTGATGTTGTTGATGTTGTTGATGTTGTTGATGTTGTTGATGTTGTTGCTGCTGTTGCTGTTGCTGCTGATGTTGCTGTTGCTGCTGATGTTGTTGGTTCTGCTGGTTTTGATGCTGATGTTGAATATGATGTTGCTGAAGCGAATAGTCCGACATAACCGACATATTCTGGTTCAGGCCTTCATGGATAGGCATTGACTGAGTTCTCTCAGGCACTTGTAGATGCACAGAAGTGTGTTTCAAAGCAAAACCGAGCTTTTCGTTATCTTTCCGGCATTCAGAAACAGTATGCTCTAGTTTGTTGATTTTTGCAGTCATATTAACAACCAGTTTTTCGAGATGTGAGATGTACTCCTTTCTTCTTAAGCGGAACTGCCTCGCAGAAACTCTGTTCCTAATTTGTCTACGCTGGCGAGAAGTTAGTTTTTTTGCTTCGCCGGATGCCAGCAACCGTTCGTCCTCATCCATGTCGCTTAATTTCTTCTTCTGACGCTTGCTAGTGCTATTATTTGGCTTGACTCTCAAAGCTAGAGAGGCGCCATCTGCACCAAGAGCTGCCAGCGCTGCCTGAGCAATACTTTGGTCGATTCCAAACTCATTTGCTTCTTCATATTGATTGTCGTCTGGTCCTCCATCGCTGTCGTTCAAGTTTGAATTTGCGCTTGCAGTAGGGGTATTTGCAAGCTGTTGAGAAGCAAACAACGGGCTTACAGCAGAGGAGGTCATCATATTTGCGGGGGTAGCCGTTGGAGTGACAGCAGGAGTCAGAGACTTATCTGAACAGTTGTCCACTGTGAGGGTGTTTGCGGTATTGAACAGCGTTAAGCACTTGTCTTGAGCGTATCGTAGAGCGGCTTCGAGCGCTGCTGGGGTAGGGTCATTAGGAGACGGGAGGGTCATAGCTTCGGAAATATTGCGGAAAGTCAGGACGAGAGAAACGAAGAAGAAGAAGAAGAGTTGAGAAAAAGAAGATATTTTATAAATTTATTTAGTGCAATTTTTAAATTTATCAGATTATTCGCTCAGTGCTGTAAGTACCGAAAAGGCTTTTCGGAACGGCTGAAACGGTTTCGTAGAAAATGGGGGCGAAGTCGCACTTACAGTCACAGCAGGGCTATTTGATGATGAATAACGCGCTTTTTGCGCTTTGTGCGCTGAAAGGAGAAAAAGGGTTACGTACCAGCCCAAACAGCTTACGCAGCAGCTTTCGAGCGGACCACGGGCACCTTAGCGCTGACTTTGCAGAACTGATCCGAGTGCCCAAAGCAGAATTAAGCTCAGAAACTAGGGCTAGGGCTTAATTGACTAGATGTTACATAAAAGTCACATAATGCAAATGAGCCACGTTTCTCTTTTAGGATTAAAGATGCGCTACATCTCGTTGCCGTGCCAACTTTGCAAAACCCACATCTGTAACTTCAAAACCTTACTCAGCAACATCAGCCATGTTGTTACAATTTCAACTCTATTTTTGTCGTAAGGCCAACGTGAACGACCTTAACGACCGATACTAACAGCAAAATTTATTGTAGGCGCTGCTAGACTCAGCTGCGACGAAGGCTTTCTTCATTCATGTTCACCCACTTTTTAAAATTCAATTCGCTTTCACGTTCATCTTTATCCTCATTTTCACCACCACCACCACTACCCTCATCACCACTACAACCTATCCACTTGACCACCTTTACCCACTTCTCAACTTCCCTCTTTCTCTTTGCCAGTCTTTCTTTTGCTTCACAAAGCCTTCTCACCTTCTTGGATGTCATTTTCTCTCTTTTGCTCATAAAGTCTCTCCCTAACTTGTCTGAATGAGTTCTGGAACTGACCCCTATTCCAGCCATGCCAGCTATGGTGCGTCTTCCAACAACAACAACACTCAGCCAGTACCATTAGAGCCTGAACTTGAAAACCAACCTTCGCTGAATAACAATGTCACTCTTTCTCAGGCTCCCTCAGAAAGCCACTTGCTTTCTCACTCTGCATTTTCATCTCTGCCGCCTAGGTATACGCCAAATGACAATTTCACGAACCCTCTCCCTCCATCTTCTTCTACATCTACGTCTGAGAGACCCGACTCCACCATTATTCGTACCCCATCTGATTCTCTATCTGATGAACAGGCCTCCACAACCTCACCCCGTAGACCCAGGGGCTACAGTTTACGCACACAGCTTTTTTCCATGAATTTGGCCCAAAAATCTGAGGCTTCGTCCCCTATAGAACTTCAAACTCAACCTTCACGTTCTTTAGAAAGTTTCGGTCCTAACAACGCAGGTATGTTGATCTCTTTCTCACACATGAATTTTCTAACGTTACAGAAATACATGAAGAGCCGTTGTTTCCTTCTGAAAGCGCTTCCGCAAAATCTGTTTCGGAGTCGCAGAAAAAGGCTGCTCTACCCAACAATAATGCAGGCGCTTCTCTCCCCAACTATTCAAATTGGGCTTCTGCTAAACAAGACACTGGGTGGAAAGATGGAGCTAAACGTGCTTTCGCTAACATTCATGACTTTATACTCAGAGTCAAGAAACCTTTAGCGTCCAAAGGAGGCCGCATTATTCCCGTTCAAGTTGAAAACGACAGAGAGCTTCTCATAGACCTTAGAACCAACAAGCCTTACCCAAACAACCTCATCACTTCCTCTGTTTATAACATTTACAATTTTCTACCCCGTCAACTAGTCGCACAGTTTTCCAAGTTGGCCAATCTCTACTTTCTATGCGTTTCAATCATGCAAATGATTCCTTCTTGGTCCACAACAGGAACTTATACAACAATTATTCCTCTCTTAGTATTCATTTCTATATCAATGGGTAGAGAGGGATATGATGACTGGAGACGACACCGACAAGATAAAGAAGAGAATCAACGCACTGCCCGCGTTGCTCAAATCAATCCTAGCCATTCTCGCAGAACTTCCTACACAACAGACTTTCCCTCACGTTCTTCGACAGCTAGCGACCACGATCGGCCATTATCTGTGCAGAGTCAAGCTCTTTCCTCTCCAACTCCTATAACTTACAAGAAAGTGGCTTGGGAAAATTTGAGAGTTGGTGACATCATTGAGTTGAAGCAAAACGATCATGTCCCCGCTGACATTATTGTGCTCTCATCGACTGGAATTGGCAACATTGCGTACATTGAGACTATGGCACTCGATGGTGAGACAAATCTCAAAACTCGTGAGCCTCTTCCCGATTTGGCCAAATGGTGCTCTGAACCCGACATGCTAGCCCAAGTTCAAGCCTCTCTTACAGTTGAAGATCCTAATCTTGACTTGTATAATTTTGAAGGAACTGCTGAAATTGATGGTCAAACGTTTCCTTTGTCATCTTCCCACATCATCTATAGAGGCAGTATTCTACGAAACACGGCATCCATTGTCGGTCTGGTCATTTTTAGCGGAGAAGAAACCAAAATTCGTATGAATGCTATTCAAAATTTGCGCACCAAAGCGCCTCGTTTGCAGAAAAAGGTCAACAATATTGTCATTTTTATGGTTATCTTTGTTTTGGGGCTATCAGCATTTTGTACTATCGCTTCTGCAGTTTACTATCATATCCAAGGCAAAACTCTTTGGTTCCTCAAAGGCCTTGAGGTAGGTGTTGTGCCTAATTTGATGGGGTTCATTATCATGTTCAACACTCTGATTCCGTTATCTCTTTATGTTTCACTAGAGATCGTGAAGGTCGTGCAAATGGTTTTGATTCAAAATGATTTGGACATGTATCATGAAGCTTCTGATACTCCGTGTGAAGCCCATACTGCTACCATCAATGAAGAACTTGGCCAAGTCGGTTACATTTTTTCGGACAAGACGGGTACTTTGACTGACAACATTATGATTTTCAGGAAGTTATCTGTTGGTGGATACGCGTGGCTACACGATTTGGACATACAACTTGCAGGTGCTGCTGAAAACGCTAAGCTATTCCACAAAATAAAACAAGCCGATTTGCATAAAGGAAAGGGCCGTTCATCTACATCCACTGCTGCGCTCCGCAACCCGAAATCATCTTCTCAGCTAGGACCGAAAATCTCAATTTCTTCATATGGTCGTCCGAGCTCCGATGCTATTCTTTCTCAGGTAGCAGCTTTACCTAGAGCAAGCACCGCCGGGGGAAGGCCAAGTATGGCTTCACTGGCTCGTACCGCTAGTGCGCGCAGCGGCACTTGGCGTTCTACCGCAATCCCTACTAAGCCTCAAACAACCCGCTCTACAATGGAATTGTTGAGCTATCTTCAATTGCATCCTAGCTCTGTCTATGCCAAAAGAGCACAATTCTTCCTCCTTTCCTTAGCTTTGTGCCACTCTTGTGTTCCTGACATCGAAGAGAGTAGAAACGAAGATGGCGAAACTGAAATAGAAAATCTCGAATATCAAGCTGCTTCTCCCGATGAACTAGCACTCATTGGGGCTGCTCGTGATATGGGATATATCGTTATTGATCGCCAGCATAATGGCATGACGGTCCGCACTTATCCTAGAGGTTTCGATAACCCTCCAGTAGATGAGGTATACGAGGTGAAGCAAGTCATTGAATTCTCTAGTGCGAGAAAGCGCATGTCCATTGTTGTGAAGTTTCCTGACGGAAGATACTGCGTTTTCTGTAAGGGCGCTGATAATATAATTATAGAGCGACTTCGTCAAGCTGGTACCGCTATGGAAAAAGCCGCTGAAATCAACCGCGAAGCAACTGCTCGTAAAACTGCCGAAGCAGATCTTGTTATCACCCGCAACAGTATTTCAAGCAATAATAGCCCGGCAAACGCGCCTCGCAAAAGTCTCAATGATAGGCGAAGCATTAATATTGACCGCAGGGACGTTCTTGGTAGTATTGATGGATACCTCAAGCAGCGCGGTCATGGTGACGAGGACTTTAATGAAATTGCGGAGGCTTCTCGAAAGTCTTTATCGATAGCAAGACAGAAGCGCTATGGCGAGGGACGATTTTCGCTAGATCAAGCTGGCCCAAGCACTGCCACTGCAAGGGTCTCACACGATCTCCGACAGTACGAAGCTGAAATCTCTAGCAGCACCGAAGAACTTGATATCGATGATCATTTGGTTCTAAACGATAACTATGTTTTGGAGCGTACACTTGAGCATATTGAAGAGTTCTCAACGGAAGGTCTACGAACACTTCTCTACGGTTACCGATTTTTGATGAATGACGAGTATGAAAACTGGAACAAACTTTACTCTGACGCCAGAACTAGTCTTGTCAATCGACAAGAGAACATTGAAAAAGTTGGCGAAATGATTGAGATTGACCTAGATCTCTGCGGTGCGACAGCTATAGAAGACAAATTGCAAGAAGGTGTTCCCGAAGCTATTGACAAGCTGAGAAGAGCCAATATAAAACTTTGGATGTTGACTGGCGACAAACGTGAAACTGCCATTAATATTGGCTATTCTTGTCGTCTCATCAAGGACTACTCTACCGTTATTATACTTCGTGCTGAAGAAGGTGACATTGCAGGAAAAATGGCGGCCGCTATGGTTGAACTGGAAGGTGGACACGTTGCTCACTGTGTGGTCGTTGTCGATGGTCACACATTGGGACAGATTGAGCAGGACATGACCTTAATGACTCTATTTGTAGACTTAGGTGTTAAGGCCGACTCTGTCATTTGTTGTCGTGCGAGTCCCTCTCAAAAAGCATCTATGGTCTCAGCAGTACGTGCAAAGGTTAAATCAGCTATTACACTTGCGATAGGTGATGGTGCAAACGATATTGCCATGATCCAGAATGCTGATGTTGGTATAGGAATCACCGGCAAAGAAGGTTTACAGGCTGCTCGCTCTTCTGATTACGCCATTGCTCAGTTTCGGTTTTTGCTCAAGCTACTTTTGGTTCATGGCCGTTGGAACTACGTTCGAACATGTAAGTATGTCCTGGGAACATTTTACAAAGAGATGTTTTTTTACTTGACGCAAGCCATTTATCAACGAAATGTCATGTTTACAGGTTCTTCTCTATATGAAACTTGGTCTCTTTCTATGTTCAACACTTTGTTTACAAGTTTGCCTGTTTTGTGCATTGGTATTATGGAGAAAGATCTCAAGCCATCCACGCTCATTGCTGTTCCAGAACTTTACACTAAAGGTCAGAAAAATGAAAGCTTCGACTTGTTTATTTTTTTGGGTTGGATGATTGTCGCTGCCTGTCACAGTACCATAACGTCTTTTGCAACGTATTATTTGTTCGGCATGTACACTATCAGAGACAACTCCCTTTTTCCGATGGGCGTGCTGATTTTCACAACCGTAATCATTATGATTACAATCAAACTTCAACTGCTTGAGATGCACAGTAAGACCTTCGTTAACTGGGCTGTAATGACAATCTGCACTACAGGCTGGTTTGTTTGGAATATGTTCTTGTCTTACATCTATGGCAAATCACCATCTAAAATCTACAACGTTCACAATGGCCTATTTCGAAACTTCGGTCAAGACCTTCTTTGGTGGGCTGTACTTTTGGGTGCATTAGTGACTTGTGTTGGTTTAGATGTGGCAGTCCAACTGTTCCGCGCCTGGATTCGACCTAATGATACGGACACCTTCCAAGAGCTGGAGCAGTATGATCCTGTTCACCAACGCTTCTTACAAGAAGCTTTCCCGGAGCTTGAACGAGGTTGGCGCTTTGGCAAATACCGCGATGACCCTGAGGCCCTTGCCGGCATCGATCCTTATTCTCCATCTAATGCATTCAGACACAGTGCCACAACGAGCGCTTCTGCTATTTCAACAGGCTTGAGGCCAGACACACCTCTGTCAGTAGGTGTTGGCTCTGCAAGTATTGCTGACGGTAGCGATAGCAGGGTTGGACTGGTCAAACTTGAACGCAAAAGAGATAGAGTGATGAAGAAGCTAAGGCTTGAGTCGCGCAAGTCAAGTGCCGAGTACGAACGGGAGATTCAAGAGATCCTGAGAAGCCGTGACCTTGACGTGGAGTAATCTAAAATAGACGGCAAAAAAATTGATTGTATTTTTGTAATGAAAAAAAAAAGATAATAGCTAGCCAGCTTTGTACGTGCTTTGTGTGTTGTCCATATTTTCCGTATTGACCTCTAGTTGAAGCAAATGAAGATCAGTATCCATCGATTTTGAAGGGTCCTGGAAAGTGAGCTGTGATATGTTTGGCACAGTACAGGAAGTTCAGGGACTGTTTAAGAACGCATGACCTAATGATTACCACGCATGACTAAGAGTGTTGCATATGCTGATCCATTTATCACGTCATCATTTTTTGTTTTCTTCCTGCTTTTTTCTCTTATTTCCATCTCTTCCTTATAATTAATGTTCTCGTTCTTTCTGGTAGTAGTACTTGGTATATCAATTCCATCATTTCATCCTTCTAGATTCTGTTGCCCGTTCTTCAGAGAAGAATTCTTCCACTGCCGTTCTTCGTAGCTTTTCCTCCTGAACTCTGCTACTGCTGCTGGCTTCCACTTTCTGGATCGAGAGAATTTTTTGGAGTAGCCCATTTGGTCCTGCTTGCGAGTTACTGTATTCAACCAGAATAGTATTGATTAGGGCGTGGTCTTGAAAAACTAACCTAAAATCCAAAGAAGAACATATACCACACAAAACACTTCAAGAACAAATTATCCTAGATTAATAACCTTCTTCCTACTAGCCCACTCCATGGCTCTGCGCCCCAGTCAACTACTTTCGCCTTCATAATGGACCTTCAGCTTCTTAGCCAGGTCTTTTTGGCTACTTTAGACACAGATCTGGCTACACGAGAGGCTGCAGAAACCCAACTACGAAAATGCAGATCAAACTCGGAAGTTCTTTCAGCTTGCTTGACGCTTTCCATCTCTAAGAAATTCTTACCTGTAGTTCAGCAGTCTGCTGCTGTCTACCTCAAAAACACCGTTCTTGATGACTGGCACAAATCAAGTTCAGAAATTGGCGGAGCAAGCACCCCTCGCAGTTTCTCTTCAGACTCCAGCACTCCCGACTTTTCAACAGAGCGAAAAAACGAGTTTCGGCAACAGATTCTTTACTCTCTCCGTCAGGCTTCCCCTGAAGTCCTGAACCACTTGATTGCAATCGTCGCGGCACTCATTAAAATAGACTTTCCCCATTGTTGGCCTGGCTTAGTACCCGCGACTATGAATATGCTGCAAAGTACTGACTTTGACTCTATATACTGCGGCGTGCTTTGTTTTGGTGAAATTTTGAGACATTTTATTTTACCGAATACGGCTACAGAACAAAGAGAGAACAATTTCAATCCCGTTGTTACAGCCGTTTTTCCTCTGCTGTATCGAATAGCTGTCCCGTTGGCTGCAGATTCTCACGAACAAGCTGGTCTCATTCTCTGGAAAATCCTCAAGGCCTACAAGTTTGCAATTTCGGTCAAAATTCCTCATTATTTCCAGCAAAATGATCAGCAGACAAACTGGTTATGTTTATGGATGAGTATTCTCCAAAGGCCCATTCAACTAGGCTCATCTAATGAAGCTCCAGATGCGAGCCCGTACACATTCTCTCACAAACCGAGTCTTTCAGCCTCATCAACTACATCGACTTCATCCGCTCTGACAATGCCTGAATCTGTCCCTATAACCCCGATTGGCGAGTCTTCTCTTCATGCATGGATTAAGTGTAAAAAATGGGCTTGTTTCATCCATACAAAGCATATGACGGTTCACGCTACACTTAACTCTAATACACCTTTCAAACCATTATTGCAAAACTCTTCGTTTGCTTCTGTCTACTTGGCACATTTTGCTCCCAGCTTATGCAATATCTTCTTAAATGAGATCCGTGTATGGAGGGCTCAGTCTCCTCATACCGTGTCATTTCTTTCCCTTAATCAATCTCTCATTAATCTTTTTGATTACTTTGAAGCCGCGCTCGATACGGAAAGTTTATGGAACATTTTACTACCACATATGGAACTTCTCATTTCTGATCTCGTTTTTCAGACTCTTTTGTTATCAGAGAGCGATATTGAATTACTTCACAACCAACCTGAAGAGTATATCCTGACAAACATTGAAAATGCTGAATTTACCCCGCGAGCCAATGCCTGTAGATTTTTGAGCAAAATGATAAAGTCTCACAAGGACCAGATTTTGGAAGGGTTTTTTGTTTTCATCAACCAATGTATTGCAAAGTACCATCAAAATAGGGATGACTATTATTTATCGATACAGAAAGATGCTGCTCTTCAGATGATAAGCTCGGTACGACAAACATTACTGAAAAGTGACTCAATATTTGCTCAGCAAATGGAGTCATTTATGGTTCAGCAGGTTTCTCTGGATACCACTTCGCGCCATAGTTTCCTGAGAGCTCGAGCATGTGAACTCATATATGAATTCGGTAAAATGAAATACTCTGTATCAGACCTTGAGTTACTGTCTGGACGCATTTTGGAATGTTTGGATGATAGTGAGGTGGTTGTTCGCTTTCAAGCTATCATGACTCTCAAAATGCTTGTTAGGTACTCGTACGTCTGTACTATTTTATCTCAGCAAATATCCCAGATCGTGCGAAAAATTCTTGAGATTTACAATGATGTAGACTCAGAACAAATATCTCTGGTCATGGAAGATCTAATCGATATTTTTTCTGAGCAGCTTACTCCATTTTCGGTTCAACTTTCAGAACAGCTCTCTAATCAGTTCATTCGTATTATGAGTGAACTTCTAACTCGGGAGAATCAAGATCAAGGCGAATACGGTTATGTGGACGATAAAAATATGGCAGCAGTGGGCATCTTGAATGCCATTAGCACACTCTTGTTTTCTATAGAAAAGTCACCAACCTTGATAGCCAAAGTGGAGGCCAATCTCTTACCTGTTTTCAGAGTCGTACTTGAAAACGCGCAGGAAAGCTTTTATCAAGAAATTTTTGAGCTGATAGACACCTGCCTATACAGTGTCATGCAAGTTACCGATACTATGGCCGAGGTCATTGGAATGATCAAGATAGGCTTTGAGGTAAACCCTAGTCATGGAGCCGAGTATTTTATTCCATGCCTATGCAATTTTGTCAAATTCAGCGAAGGCAGCAAGATGATGACAGAAGAAAACCTGAAGTTTTTCTTCGAAATGACGCTCTACCACGCGGGAGGAGCTAGCATTTCTGAGGATGACCGTCAACAAGCCTGTGGCTTCGCACAAGTCATCGTTCTCAAATACTCCGAACTAGGTCCAAATGATTTTGTGGACTATTTCGTGTCGCAACTTCTTCAGCAATGCGCAAGCGATTTATCAGGGCAGCACTCTCCTCCAGTCTATAGGAGAGTACTGAATCTTTTTATGACAGCCATTTTCTATAATCCAGAGGGTGTTACTCAATTTTTAATTGACCGCAACACTCTAGGGCTACTTTTAGAGGCATTGATGAACCGCTCCGAAGTCTTTTCCCGCCCGCACGAAAAAAAGCTTGTCACCCTAGCATTATTGAGACTCCTTGTCACGAACTTCTCTACGGCAGATCCAATTGTCAGAACGATATTTGAGATAGCTCCAATATACGCTCTGTCTTATCAAGCCCAGATGGAAAAAGAAACTCTGAACGAAAATGGTGCTTTTGCCCCCATACAATTCTCTTTTGTTGACGAGACCTCATCTACCCAAGCGAGCTTTTCTCATTACGGTAAGAACTTTGAGAGCTCTATTTTGTTTTAAAGTACTCTCTAACATTTTTAGAACCAGAAAATCATCAGTATTCGTCGGTTGATGTAAACGAAGTAACTACTACTGAGCTTTTGATTGATTCTGCTTTAGAAAGATTCGACCTGTCGTCGATCTTCAAAGACACTATGATGCGACTTCGAAACGAAAATGAGCCGTTCTACTTGGAGCTGTGCAAAACGCTTTCTCCTCATATTCAAAACTCGCAAGTTGGTGCTCTGTTCAACTAGAAACGGAGAATTAATATAAGCAAAAACTAGTAAATTTACGCAGCATCAAATCTAGTTTTATGAGTGCCTCTTTGTAGACCCATTGGAACGCATTCAGTTGGATATAGCGCAGTTTCAACATTTTGTACAATTATTTACAGAGCAGCGGGGTCTTCATCTACTTTTTCATGTTTGTGATAAAGTCGTTCTCCCATTCAAACGTCTTCTTACCGGGCGTAGAAGTAGTGCTCTCGGACGGTGCAATTTCATCCTCTTTAGCAACAACATTCTCAGAGTCTGTAGACAAATCAGCAGGAGCAGCTCCAGGCAAAGGATGCCCAAAAGGGCGGCGCAGTTTTTCAAGTTCAGGGAAAGGCTCTTTTGGCACCACTCTAAGCCTCTTGGTTATTACACGATCGGGCGACAGCTGAATGTTGACTGAGTATGTACCAACAAAGTCAATGACCGGAGAATCAACAGCCGCACTACCTCGCTCGACTTGCACCTTGAACAGAACAGAAGACGGTTCTATGGAGGTGTTTTCAATCAAGGATTTGAGTTTATTGGCGAAATCCTTACTAGTAATAGGAGGTGAAATGAAGCCTGTAGCCTGCACTGGTACATGATACGAGATGACAGCAGGTAAATCATTGATAGAAGATTCCAAAAAAAATAAGCTGCTGCTGTCGTTAGTAGAACTAGAAACGCCGCCAGAGGTAGTGCTAGTGGAAGAAAGGGTGCCCAAATCGAAATTGAGGTTTGTCAAATTTTCTAAAGCGTTGAGCATCTCAGCTTGCGCGTTGAGGCGGCCTGTAGCTTTAGTCTGCTCCAAAGCAAGTTGAGCTTCCAAACTAAATGCTTCAGCGGCTTGTCGCTCAGCGGCTTCTCTTTTTTGCCGCTCCAAAACTTTCTCTCTTGACACTAGTGGGATTCGAAGGGGCTCGCCCTTTAGAACGTAGGCAGCGCCATTTCTGCGATGCAATTCGTTTCGCATCCGCCCAGAAGGGACCGTAACGATTTCGCCTTTAAATCCAAGGCCAGCAAAATCTTTGAGCAGCTGAACTGGTACCTTTTTGTTTTCAGGGTTTCCGCGGTATGAGGGAACACTGATGCCAAACTGTCGGCATTGGTGGAGACGAATGTGATGTTTATTGCGCAGCATTTTGCTGCCACTTTGTCTGGCTGTGAACATGCTGCCAATTTTGATCAAGCGCGAGTGTCTTTATGTCGGGACTGAACTTGTGTTTGACCGTTAGTTACTGATTTCTCAATCTTTATGTGTCGCAAGCTGATTTCAAAGCCAGAGTATGAAAACTTTCGTGTGTGATGATTGGATCTTACCCAAAAATTTAGTTGTTACTTCGTACTGAAATTTACACGTGCGAATTTTCCAGTCTTTTACATTAGACACAATAAATACTGAAGAGCGTAACACGAAGACGGCAAGAATCTACTCTAAGTCGCTGTTGCTCACCTCGTTAGTAGCTCTTCCGACTACTCCAAGTGTGGGCTGCCACACTTGGGCAATGTTGTCGTCAGAAACGCTGGCCAACATCCATTCATGATTGGGGCTCCACGCAAAGTCTGTGATGGCACTTGTATGACCTCCATGCATAAACAAAAGCTCAGGAGGACCATCCTCGGCATCTTCCTGAGACTGCTCTTCTCCAATTTTGCTAATGTCCCATAGAATGGCTCTTCGGTCTTCACCAGAACTAGCCAGAACGCGATCATCGTGTGGGCACCAATGAAGAGACGTTACAGCGTCTGAGTGACCAATCAGTGTATGCAAGCGCTTTTTCAGATACCTAAGGTCACTCAAGATGATTGTTTGGTCACTAGAGCCTGTTGCAAACAAGTTTTGACTATTCAGACTGAAAACCAACGCGTTTATTGGGTTTTCGTGTATGTCATGCTCTAATACAGGTTGGCCCTGCAATCGCGTATCATAGAAGTAGAAATTCTTGTCTTCAGACGCAACGCCAAACAGGTTTTCGTTGCCAGTGTTTTGCCAGGCTACGTCATTGACGATGTCTTTGGAAGCTGTGTAGACTGATATTGGACTGGCTGCATTGTTCACATCCCAAAGCGCAACTGTACTGTCATCAGAGCCTGATAGCAAAGACCCCTTCGCGACGTTGTTCCAGGAAAGCCCATATCCGTTATTAGTGTGATGGCTGAGTTTTTCGTAGTACGTGCCTTCCTCTGTTTGAGGCGTGTCGTCAACCTTGTACAAGTAGACCGTTCCTGTATTGCTCGCAGTGGCCACAACAGATTGATCTTGGGGCATGGCCCTCGCACGGTTAACCTCGCCTTCATGTGTGTATCTCTTTATGACCTTGACCTGACTATTGACTGCCGAGGTGTTAGATCAATTTCCTTGCATCTCCGATTTTTCTTACCTTTCCCTTTAGAAGAGAATTGAACAGATGAGTACAAAAGATGGTTCTGTGTAGCATCTGTGTGCGTTCCCAGAATCAGATTCTCTGAAATAACGTCGCTTCGTGCCTAGGTATTAGAGAAATTGTACGGATCTCATCAGAATAAACTTACCTGCTTTCTAAAGAGCTATCACGCGCGAGGAATTCAACGGTTAAACTAGGCCAGTCAAGAACTGTCTCAGAAACGCGCTGGTACATTAACTGACAGTTTTTCTTCCATGTTTTGTATTCTAATGTGGTTAATAATTGACCTCATGCCTTCGTGATATCACACTCACCTTCCTCTATCTGTTCGGGTGTGCCTACACGTGTTATGTTAGTCTGTTAGATCCTGAAAAAGAAGCATTGATGTCATACTTTTATCGGCCTCGTTTTCGTCTGGCTGGTTCTGCGTAGAGCTCATTGTGCAATTTTACTCGCGTTCGCGTTGAGGGTCTGTTGCGGTCAGCTTTTTTAATTTTTTAGTTTTTTCACTGTTTTTGGGCTTGTAATTTCTTCTCCTAAAATTAACTAAGTCCTGACTACTGCCCATTCACCTTTCACGAGAATAAAAAAAAAAAGCCAAACGAAAAGCTTGATCGTTTTTCTCCAAAATCGGTTTTCTCCAAAGTCCCTCTTTGCGTCATTTAGTGAGGTTTTCCTTATATCGAGCTGTTATTCTGGTCTCTTGTTGTCTGGTCTCGACAACTTCTCCTGATATTTAGGTTTGCCAGTGGATACACACACAGCTTCTTCAAATCGAACATCTCAATCAGATCGGAGCCCATAGTCCATCTGTGCTTTCCTGTTGCTGATCCATTGACATCTCTACTGTCTGGGCCCTTTGGATACACCGGGATCTCATTTCCCTGGTTGCATATCTCGTCTCCGGAAGACAAAAAATAGCTCTTGATCCCACTCCATTGACCGAGATGACATCTCACTCGGAAGCCAACCAACATTATGGTGTTACACCACCTATCTCAACTGAGGGACCTACAGCCGCTGACGACATTTTAAATAACCTTTTGATCGAAGAATTGAAAAGACGAGGATCGTTCGAAAGCGACCAAGGGACAAGTCGCAGAGTTCAGATTCTTGCTGTTATCCAAAAACTCACTCAGGAATTTGTGCGCATAGTGAGCCTCCGAAAAAACATGTCCGAAGTTATGGCCAGAGATGCTGGTGGAAAAATTTTTACGTTTGGATCTTATAGGTTGGGCGTGTACGGCCCAGCTTCAGACATCGATACCCTGGTGGTCGTGCCCAAACATGTCACTCGGGATCATTTTTTTGACATTTTTGAAAAGTTACTTCGAACATTACCTGAGCTTGATGAAATTGCCTCAATTCCAGATGCATTTGTGCCTATCATCAAAGTCAAGATCTCAGGGATTTCTATCGATCTTATTTGTGCAACCCTCGACATCTCTAAAGTTCCACTCGATCTGACCTTAGAAGACAAGAACTTGCTTAGAAATATTGACGAAAAGAGCTTGCGTGCATTGAATGGCACGCGCGTGACGGACGAAATTCTCAAACTTGTCCCCCAAGCAGCAGTTTTCAGGCTTGCGCTTCGCGCTATCAAAATGTGGGCGCAAAGTCGTGCAATATACAGTAACATTATGGGATTTCCGGGTGGCGTTGCATGGTCTATGTTAGTTGCTAGGATTTGTCAACTGTACCCGAATGCTGTCTCGGCTACTATCGTGGCAAAGTTTTTTGACTTTCTGACAGAGTGGAAATGGCCTCAACCAATATTGCTCAAGCCTATTGAGGACGGTCCGTTACAAGTCAGGGTTTGGAACCCAAGTATATACCCACTTGATAGATCTCATCGAATGCCTGTAATCACACCTGCTTACCCATCTATGTGTGCAACTCACAACATTACGGGCTCAACTTATAAGGTTATTATTTCAGAGTTACAACGTGGAAAAGAGTTACTGAGCGATATCATTATCGGTTCCAAAACCTGGACAGACTTTTTCGCAAAGCATACGTTTTTTAACCAGTACAAGTATTATCTCGCAATTGTGGCAGCGACTACTGGCAATGCTGAAAGCCATCTGATGTGGTCAGGACTTGTGGAAAGTAAAGTACGGCTACTTGTTCAGAAACTAGAGTCGTTAGATACCATTGAGATAAGTCACCCGTTTGTCAAAACTTTCAATAAAAGTTTTCGCTGTACAGCGGAGGAATCACACAAGGTAGCATATGGAGACGTTGTTTCCGAATTAGAACCAATTGACTTTGCCAAGACTCCTGCTGAGAACGATGGCAAGGTCACAGTTCATACCACAACTCTTTACATCGGCCTCGATATTCACTTAAAAGGTTTGCTTTCTTGTCTTTTTATTCCAAAATATACTAACATTTTTAGGAGCTTCGAAGAAATTTGACATTCAATTTCAGTGTGAGGACTTTTTTGAAGCTTGCGAGAGCTGGACTCGGTATGATCCGGACATTTGCAGCATATTTATTAAGCATGTCAGGAGGTTAGTACCTGGAATCATATCGATTTAAATACTAACTAGCATTAGCTATGACCTTCCAGACGATCTGTTTGACGAGAACGAAAAAAAACCTGTCAAGCTCATCAAAAAGAAAAAGTGAACTATTATACCTAGGAATTTCTGCAAGGAGCAGTGGTTCTATAATATCTCGGCAGAGGCATAAGGAAATCATACATATTACTTTCGTAACAAAGCCTCTTTACATTATTCTCAGTATTTTCAACACTATCTCTGATAACTTTTCATGCTAGAGGTTCCACGTAACGTTTTACTGTAATCATGATGCTTTCCACAGATTACATCTAGAACTGTAAGGTTATGCAAGTCAAAAGATTGTATAAGTGCCCCAGTTCCTATTGTCATCTATGCGATAGCGTAAACATCAAAGCATGGTGCGCATTAATAATAATACATCATTCTTCTGAATTTTGTATATAATGCCTAGTATTACTATTAATTCATATCTAACTTAAGTCCTCAAATTTGTTTTTGTCTAGCATCGTGTAGACAGTGGTCAACTGCCTGGTATTTTTGGATTAAGCCAGGAAGAAAATACAATCATAGCATACATTTTTCGCAGTAATGAACACATTGAGCGCGAGAGTGGTCAAGTTAGGGCTTGAGAGCCAATTTAGAATGCAGCTCATCAAGGAAAGATTTTTGGCATCTCAAGCGCTGATAATTACCTTTTGGAATTATTCTTTTGCTTCTTGTCTTGCGCCTGAGGCCCAAACCCGAACTTTCTTTTAGAGCCAGTGGCATCTTTAGCTTGTATCTCAAGATCTTCAACTGGCACAGTTGAAGCGTCATTTACCCACTCCAAGCATTTCTTGAGAATTCGCACCTCGCCAGCAAGAACTTCATGAGCCATCCCCTTGTGTGACAATATAACTTTTTCATCTGAAGCTTCCGCTGATGTATCTTTGGGCATGTTTTGGATCTCTGCGGGATACTGAGCTAATCTTTGTGAGCAAAGGTTTTTCCAAATAGAACACGATTCTCTAAATAAAATTCCCCTGGCAGCGTATTTTGCGAGACTTCCTATGATGCGTTTGAGGGTTTTGCGGTTCGTCTCCGGATTGGCCGAAGGGGCCCTTAGGCTCCGCTTCAGTGCTTTGTACTCTTTATTTCGGAAAATGGCGAAGGTCAAAAAGGAAATGAGAACGAGAACATCAGAACTAGGCGTTCCAGGTAACTGAAGATCGTAAGAGTCGTCTACTATCTCCAAAATATCATCCTCCCATTCTGCTAATTGGCCCACGAGCTCCATAACGTAGCCGTTCTTGGTAGGAAACTTGGTTGCACTGGTTGCTTCGTCCACGGCATTCACTATGTCTGAAATAGTGATTTCAACGAGATCAGAGTCAGTACCACCTGCTTCAACATATCCATAACGTCGCAGTAAATCTCCGTTCGGAAAGTCGCCATATGTGTTGTACACTTGAGCGCCTTTTGAAATATCGCTTGTAGCACGCATTACAAGTAAATTGCCTTCCTGGCATAGATGCGCGTTGCAGAATTTCGAATGGGCATTGAGAGTATCAGCCAAGGGAACCATGGCTTTTACAGGAAAATCGTCGTCATCGTCGCCAACATCATCTTCATCTTCATCTTCACCTTCGTCATCTTCTTCATCTTCATCTTCATCCAGTCTGGCATCTTCTATAGTTTCCTTTGCCTCAAACGAGTCGTGGTTGTCATCACCTTCAATAGGAGACAAATCGAGAGACATATGATGTGCCCCATCGTCATCATCATCGTCTTGGTCATTGCTCATTGATGTATCCTTGTCAGGTGTATAACTGTTAACGTCAAAGCTATACGACATTATCAAACTTCCCATTCTATGGAAAGAATTCACAGACACATCAATCCCATCAAAGACATCTTTATGAGCCTCAAAAATTGGCACCAGCTTCGTTCGGAAAGATTCTTCCGCCTCATCTTTGCCAATTTTGTTCACTAACCTCGAGCCAGCTAGCAGCTCGCCAACCTCTTTTTGATCCCAATACATCAGAGTCGAGAAGTTTTGAGGAAGAATCGCAAAGTACGGAGCAAATTCCGAGTCTTTACAACCGCCTTGGTAGATCATGTATAATATGAGGCTCATCCATGGGTCGAGCTCCAAAATCTCAGGAACCTTTGCTGCAAAACTCTGGTGAATGTCTGAATCCACCGACAGAACTGAGCTCCGCGGAATAGTAAATAAAGCTTCATCTTCTTTAATGTCATTCAACGCAATGATCCCTCGGCCTTGCTTAGCTTGCCGGTAATCATGAATGCCAATATTTGGAGAGATCTCTACACCGCGCTTTCCAAGCCATTCAATAAAAGCGCGATTCTGCTCTTCAAACTCGTCGAATTGCATGCTGAGTCTCTTGCCTTAAGGTTTTGTTTTATTTCTAGATATCAAGGACATTATTCAGATATTTTGAAAATTTGTTGATGGCAGAATACCGTTGACGTAGTCACGTGCCAGCGCTTCTCAGGTTTGGGAGTGCTGCTAACACCAGAGTGAAGCCACGGCAATAGTAAACTGACCAGCCGTGAGAACGCATGCCAAACAGCCAAGCGACTTTTCTAAGTTTGAGATTTAGAGAATCAGGAAACTCAGTAAACTTGGCAAACGCAATGGGAGCTATAAAAATTTTGACAGCCAATTTTATGAACGCAATTTTGGACACAGAACTATATACCTATAGTTTGATGTTTCCTTGTATGGTACTGTATAGACAGGAACTCAGACAATGGCTGATTGGATATAAATCACACTTGAAAAATGAAAATCAATAGACCATTGGTTTTGGAAAGTGGATTAATAGAGGCTAGTACTTAAGATATCAGTGTTTATTTCTGGCCTTAGTGCACCCCCAGGCAGAAAAACAATGAACAATTTTCACGATGATAGGTATAAATATATTGAGGTAACTTTAATCTGATTGGAGCAAAATGGCAACAGATCTCGAAAAAATTAACGTCGCCGCTTAGAAAATGCATTAACTTCAACTGTCTTTGAATTGTCTTTGGCTGTCTTTCTTTCCCCTAGGAGAGTTTTAGCACACTTACACATTGCTCTCCTCTTTTTTGTTCGCTCGTTGGCTTCACGTGTTTAACAGTGTAAAGCTTTGCTACTCGGGGCCACACCCTCGCCACTGGTCCACAAGTCCAAAGATTACCTGAATTTTGATTGGTCAACATTTTGGTTTTCAAGAATATGAAGCTTTCAGTCTTATTTTCATGTGTCTAATTAAAGTCTAATATATTTTCACCAAGATCGGATTTGTATATATGAGCACAGTTCTTGTGGAATGAACCGCAGCATTTGTGAAAGTTTTAGAAGATTACAAATATTATCATCAAAGTGGCTGCATTCTAGAAAGCTCGAAGTTCCTAAAAAGCTTCTATACTTAGGCATTTTCTACCAGCCCAGTAGGTACATGCGATCTCTCGCAAGCTTTCCTCAAAAGTTTAGGTTTAGATTCTCACCTGATGAAGACAGCGTATAAACGCGCGTGGTAAAGAATTAATCCGTTTGTCAATTAGATAGATAGGCTCGAGTATTCGTTTCAAATATTAGTTGCTACAATCACACACATGATTACAGTAACAACAGCGCAAATACCGATAGTTCTACTGTTATGCTAGCAAACAACGTTTAACGCGTTAGATGTAAAAAAAGGGCGAGCAGGCTGAATCCCGCGGCTTCCAAATGAGATAGGATATCTGCTGTCAAGCCATTTAGTCCACAACTGTTTATCCGTAGATTTCATCGAGTTTGCATGTCCATTAACTACTATACCATCAAGGTCCTTCATCCACTAATCTACTGGATGACCACCTTTTAATATTTCTCGGAGGAGACCGACTTTATTAGAATTTAAGGTTTTTAACGTGTCTCTTATATTATTTAAAGCTTGAATTACTTGTATAGCCTTTAGTTTTTTAAACCGACCCCTCCTTCCTAAATTTACTGTGGGCTACTTAAGAAGCTTTACCATTCCAAAGATAGTAAACATAAGAGCTGCTTGATATACAGAGCACCAATCACTACCTAATCACAACAAGCGGGGAAGGAAAAGGTCTCTGATAGATGGCCTAAAGTCTAGACCAATCCAGTCTGATCTTCTGAGACTTTAATCTACTCCAGGCAATTTTTGCATGTCCATATGTTTCGCTGGCCAAGCGCTTTCATAAAGAAATTTACGAAACGATCTTCTCAAACAGACTTAGACTGAATGTAAATTGCGACACACAAGTGGATAAAGTCCAGTTTATATGATGTAGGTAGCGAACTTCTAGCTTTGATAGTATCAGTTTACAAAAAATTTAAGCTTTAATGGATTCATGCCCTTTTTCGCGCTATAACTTAATGCATGAATATATGGAGCAAACTGAAAAGCTTAAGAAGAATTTCTTGGTGTTTCTAGTTCAACAAAGATGGATGTTGTGGATCACAAATATCAATCATCTTTTGGAACAGAAAATCCAAGAGTCTATGAATTCTTTGGCTTACAATGAATTATTCTGCTTTATAGTCTATTCGAGAATCAATGTCAACAGCAGGAGACCAGTCTAATTCGCCGGCTCGAGACAAGGTTTAAACTTAAAATTTAGCCAATTCATAGAAGGCGTAGAAGAAGTTCTAGAAGGAAATAAATGCCAGAGCTAAAAGCCAAGTTTCTCTCTAGTTTTGCAGGCCTCGCAAGCTCGAAAATGATTATTAGAACTCAAGTCAGATGCCGATCTCAATTGACTGAGTTGCATCCAAAAAATAAGAATCAGCACATCTCCATCAACAAGTCACAAAGAAACAGGTACTGGGCCGTTTCTTTGAAATTTTGAAAAAAAACATCAAAGCCCATAGAGTAATAAGATTTATGCTCTTATGCAAAAGCCCTTCCATACTTGAAGTGTGTGTACAATCTTCCGCTAGTGTTTGTATGCTAGTTAATTTGTTTTTTCGACTGCTCAGCTTTATATGAAAATTACCTTTTGTCCATTTTGTAGTCTATATAGACCTTACCGTTTTCCTTTTAATCTATTATTGAATTCTCTCTTTTCATCTTGATTGTTCAATCTCTTCCCTTCAGCCTTCAAGCTCTACTTCGAGAAATCTCCTCAAATTTTCTATGCTGCAAAGTTGCCTTCCTCAGAATTCTCGTTTCGAATCTTTCTTGTAGATACTAGATGGCTCACCTTGAGCTTTCCTTAGTAGCTCAAACAACTTTTCCCTGTCTTTTCCAACGTTGCACATTTAATGAGCGAGTATTTTTTACTCAATCTAGTCCTTCTTTCCCGTATCTCTGTGCGATTGTTGAAGCTACACCCTTAATCCGGCTTCTCAGATATTGGGTGTCTGAAACAAACCAAATGGCAACCGATTCAAGTACTGTGTCCAATAACGATAAGAACAGTAGCAACCTAAATGCCCTGGAAACCATAACTTTGAGCTCAAATACTGGATACTACTCTTGGTCTCACGATGATGTCTATAGGCTCTTGACTTGGGTCACTGAAAATATGCCTGAGAGCTTCAAGCACCTCAATAAGGCTAATATCAATGCCATCACCAAGGGGGCATTTCCTAATCACGCAAGAATCAAATCCAGCAACGTCAAAAACAAGCTCTCCAATCTGAAGCGAAGATACTTTGTGTTGAAACAAAAACTAGAAAAAGTCAGTCGAGTCGAAAACTCTTCTGAGATTGAAAAGGTTCAAAGTATGTACTTCTCAGCAAACTTCATTAACTTCTTTCAAAAAATTCCAGGTGTCTAATTTTCTTTCTTAGAGGCAATATTCAGAGATCTTCCATATTTCGACCTTATCAACTCTTTGATGCTCCAAGTCAATGTATCTGAGCATAATTTATCTTTGCCAGGCACTCCGACTGGTTATCATCCCACAATGGATAATATTTCGGAGCCACTTGGACCTGGGCCTAGTGAACACCATGGAGCTGCCACATATAAAGAAAACTTGACGAACTCTACGTTGCCACAGTCTCACCAGAAACACCAAATTCACCACGGTCACAGTGCAACAGGCATGATGCAACTCGACGGAGGTATGAGATCTAATACAATTCCTTACTCCAAGCCTCATCAGGCTTTACGCCCCAGACACTCTCCTTATCTGTTACCCAATGTGACATCTTCTATTGACAGACAAAAATCAGAGAATTATAGGCCCGATCTTGCGAAGTCATTTTCTCCCTACAACGATGTAAGATCTAGCGGTAGCTCAAATGATGCCAGTACTTCGACGCCCAGGAACCTGATTTCACAGTCAACAACCTCGGGTGAAGGAAATTACGAGTTCATTCTAGACAATGTAAATTTACCTAGATATGTTGAGGATTCTGCCAGCTTAGCAAGTAGGGAACAAGAAAAAGGAAAAGAGGTCTCGTTTTTTGATCGTCAACATGATGAAAAGGATCAAGCTTCAGACTCATTTACAAGGTCTATCATTGATGAGGGCTCGCCATATCGCAATCTCAGTATTGGCCATCTTGATATGACGTCAGAACTGGAACAAAAAATTGTTCTGCCTATGGAACTCAGAGATCCAAGGCAGCATTTTTCTCGCTCTGAGCTGGATAAATTTTTAGAGATTGAATTCTTCAAGGCTCGAGAAAGCCTGGAAATACAAAGATATGAAGTTGAAGAACGGATGAAAATGGAACAGAGAAATCATCAACTCAAGGCCCAAATCCTCCAAGCCGAGCTTGAGCGAACAAACGCAGAAACAGAAAGAATAAATGTTGCCGCCAATATTGCAGCACTAGATCTGGCCACCAAGAAAATACAGTATCAGCTATTACAGAGAAAACATGTAGAAAAGCCTCAGTGAGGATTTGCATTCAAGCCCAATTTTTCCAAAGCACTTAAAACTCGATGAGGGTCTTCGCAACACTGATGAATAGTATTGTAATAACAAGATTGCTTGCTCTAGGTCGACAACTCTACTGCTATGATGCGTGATGTCTTTTTATGATGCATAGGTAACGTTGCTACCGTACAACATAACCTTAGATGATTTCGTAAATTTAGTGGAGTTTTAGCAAAATATACGTGTAAACCTAGTTTTGAGCTGGAAATATTTTCTAATCATAACCCCTGTACACGTACAATCTTCCAACCTGGCCCAGCTGGTTGAAAGCAAATTCGTTTTCAGCACCAAAATTTTACAGTTGAAACATTAAGGTAAAAGCAATTTTTTAAGCCAGAAACTGATGTTACAGTAACAAACATCAAAATAGCACAGAACTGTAGAAGTTGCAGCTGCAATACTCCACATGTTATCGCGGCTGTGTTACAACTATATGGCTTCCTATAATACTAATATAACAGAATGCTATTAAAATAGTATTCAATTGTTGATATCACAGGGAGAACACTATGATGCACATGTAGTCACAACAGTAGTTCAATTTTTAGACTTTGTACAAGACCAGTATAGTGCATAGAGCCTGGTTCAGTTATTTCTTTTGTTCTTACGCAGATTTGATTTTTTCTTTATTAATTACATTCTAATCGATGCTTGAAAAAATTTATGTTTGAGCAAAATTCCAGTTTTAAAAGAAGATCCTAACAAATAACAGACTCAAAAAAAAATGAAGCGATTCAGTACAGTGAAGCACCGTTGATTGGAATCAAAGCTTACTGACTTTCAATACATAGTCTTCAGGAATTCTCCACCGTCACGATGTTCTTTTCCATACCTGCTATAGCAATAGCAAGATTATAGGATTATGCATTGGAGGAAAATATCAATTAAATCTTGTTAGGAAAGAGAAAAGGACGTATGGTCAAGTAAATAATTATCCATCAGTTCTCAGCATGACATGTACATGTTGTGTAGTCGTTTCTGACGCCTCTCCCATCCACAAGTCTTTTGCCCGTGATTTGCTCATTCTTGTTCTTTTTCGTGAGTACAACGTGTTTCAGTCAATCATGTTAGGTGTAAGCTTCATGCAGATTGTACTATATTTCACAGTTAATGTATATCATTCATGACATAAGGCTATGGCTAAGGCCATCGACACTACTAGGAAGAACCTAACAAATGAGAGCACCCCTTCTACCAATTGGCTACTTAAGTTAGCTACAGTTTATGTATGCTCTGTTTTCATTACAATGGAGCGTGCTGTCTTTGAACGAGATATAGCGTATTAATAGTGTAATGTGGGCAGTAACTAAAAGTAACCTTTTCCGCCGGCTAGTGAGCGCTTGACGCTTTCCCCTACTGACATCAGCAATTCATAATGATCACAAGCTATCAATAATCCTAAAATTTGTATTGAGCTCCAGAGATCGATATCGTTGACTCAACCTCTTTTATTGCTTGCGCAAAAAGTATGTGTACTGCTTTCCGTGCAGGAGAAGCTAGTCCTGAGCCTGTATTGATTCCTTTCTGTCCCCAGATCGATCAACACTACATCTTTTTATCGGAGTGGTGTTTTAGAGAGCTTTTGGTCTTGTCTAACTCAGTGTGGCTCTCAATAATTTATCTCGCCTTGAGCTTGCTTAAAGGTATTCCCTCTAGGTCTATAGCTAGATCTCGTTGTGACCAGATCTTTTGCCATCATTAAATGTAGCAGTCCTGAGTGCAAGATCTTGTTGATACTGTTAACTGAGCGACTAGCATCTCACTTAATAGATTCTTTCTATAGTCCCTCAACTGACTGCACCTGTTGAGCAACCATGTTTGTATTCGTTGACACGAACTCAGATACCAGCAAACTATGTGGACAGATATTAATTGTGCACAGAAGCTTTGCGCAAACTCTTACTGCTCAAATTGAGAAATTGTGTTTGAATACCATCAAAGCCCTTTTTTAAAGACTTAGCACTATCCCGTCACTGTAATTCCTGGCTTATAGAGCGCCGTTTGTAATCTAGCATAGCTTCGAGGTAGAAATGTTGTTGAATGTAACGGCGAATGAAGCATTATTAGCAAGTAACAATCAAATCATTATTCGGGGAACAGTCAACCTTGCGTTCTAAATACCAAAATACTCTTAAGCACATGCTGACTATCATTCATTACAACATGACTACTAAATTTAAGACAGTTGCAATTAGTGAGGGAAATGTTGCTAGCGCTCTTGCACTTTTTCACAAAAAATCTAGGAATTATTGATGAAGCTTCAAGTATTGTACCAAGCATGCAAGTACTAGTTCATCCGAAACTTTTGCAATGCCTCAGGTATCTGAGCTTAGCGCCTGCTTCAAGAATGCCACGACGGGTTACTTTTTTCAGCACAATCGCCGAACACAAAATCCTTGTGCAGCCAAGATAGAATTGTTTGCTTAGGTTTCATCTTAGTAGAAAAAGACTCTGGACATTTTCATCTCATATTGCATCCGTGTTAGCAACATTATTTAAGTTGCAGTCTCTTTTAAAGGGAATCGAAAGCATAGAAGCCATAGGAAACCAAGTATCGTACAGTTATAAGTAAGTAATGATGGAAGATTTTTCTATAACTTCTTGCTCCCAAATGTATGAGAGCACGGCGTTCTTGTTCGTTCAGCTCTACACCTCATTTTCGAAAGCCTTTTTCTGCTTGAGCGTTTGGCTTACATCTGCTCTGAGCATATATAAATTTTTCTTGGCCAACGGGGGCGACTCTTGCTGGACCAGCATGATCAAACTGAGTGGGTTATTGGAAATGCTTTAGGCGTCATCACCAATCTTCTTATACTGTTGTTCAGTTGCCTTCATTACTGATGGCTGTAACAGTCAAGCTAATGATAGGCAAACATCAACATGTGTGCAAACAAAACGTCTGTCGCGCACATGCTTCTAATGCCCTCACGAAACTTATACTCCCATATACCCTAACCCAATTATACGCAATACCAGCATCGATCTTACATGTGTTTGTTTTCATTTATATCCATACTCAACATCGCTTTGAACTAAAACATGGACCAGCAATTAATAGATACCGTAAACAAGCTTCAGGTACGTGTTGCAAGAATAATTGGTCTTTCTGGCTGATTTACTAACTTTTATAATAGGATGCGTTGGCCTCTTTTGGTCCTGCTGCGAATTCCATTGACTTACCTCAGATAACTGTAGTAGGTTCTCAATCAAGTGGAAAATCTTCTGTTCTTGAAAACATCGTTGGCAGAGACTTTTTGCCTCGCGGAACTGGTATCGTGACAAGACGTCCTTTAGTTCTGCAACTAATCAACCGCCGGGATATCCCTGGTGTGAATGGAACAACGAAGAGCGAACAGCTCATTCCCCTGGAACAGGAGAATGAGACCAACGACAATGAGTGGGGCGAGTTTTTGCATATACCTGGAAAGAAGTTTCATGATTTTGATAAAATTCGAGATGAAATCATCAAGGAGACCGAGGCAAAAACGGGAAAAAATGCTGGTATTTCTTCGGTTCCAATCAATCTGCGAATATATTCACCTCATGTTTTGACGCTAACACTAGTTGATTTGCCTGGTTTGACCAAGGTTCCCGTTGGTGACCAGCCGAAAGATATTGAAAGGCAAATCAAAGAAATGGTCTTGAAGTTCATAACCCGACCTAACGCCATTATACTATCAGTCACCGCTGCAAATACCGATCTGGCCAACTCAGATGGACTCATGCTCGCTCGTGAAGTTGACCCTGAAGGTTCACGTACCGTTGGTGTATTGACAAAAATCGACTTAATGGATCAAGGCACGGACGTCATAGATATCTTGGCCAACCGCGTTATTCCCCTGAAATACGGATACGTGCCTGTAATCAACCGTGGACAAAAAGATATTACGCTCAAGAAGTCCATCAAGTCTGCCCTAGAGTTTGAACGAAACTTTTTCGAAACTCACGAAGCTTACCGCAGCAAGGCTCAGTTTTGTGGAACTCCCTACCTCGCAAAGCGACTTAACGGTATCCTGTTGAGTCACATTAAGATGACCTTGCCCGATATCAAGTCAAGAATTGAAAAAAACTTGATAAGGTACAAGAAAGAACTTATTGATCTGGGTCCTTCAGAATTGGGATCTCCATCAAATGTTGTTTTGTCTACTATTACCGAATTTTCGAACGAATACAGATCAATCTTAGATGGCAAGGGAAATGATGTGTCCTCTTTAGAACTAAGCGGTGGAGCCAGAATCAGCTTTGTTTTTTACGAGATATTCTCTAATGGTATCAAAGCACTAGATCCATTTGACCATATTAAAGATGTAGACATTCGCACCATTCTCTACAATTCCTCTGGTTCTTCTCCAAGTTTATTTGTTGGTACGGCGGCTTTTGAGGTACTAGTGAAAAAGCAAATTAAGCGTTTTGAAGAGCCTAGCTTGAAATGCGTAACTCTGGTTTACGACGAGCTGGTACGCATTCTCACCCAAATTCTTTCTAAACCACATTTCAACAGGTATCCAGCATTGAAAGAGAGTATTGGGCAGGTTTTTATTTCATTTTTGAGAAACTCGCTCATTCCTACCAACAAACTTGTTACAGATTTGGTTTCGATGGAAGAGTCATATATCAATACCGCCCATCCCGATCTACTGAAGGGAAGTCATGCAATGTCAATAGTAAGCGACAAGCTTCAGTTATCCCGGCCTGTTCAATTAGATTCCAAAACTGGCAAGCCTTTGCCACAAACTGCTCAGTCCACATTTTCTGAGGACGAAAGCACTGGTGGAATTTTTAGCAACTTTTTTGCGTCCAAGAACAAAAAGAGGCTTGCTGCTATGGAGGCACCTCCTGCTGTATTGAAAGCCTCTGGCCAAATGACTGAGCGGGAGACAATGGAAACAGAAGTTATAAAACTCTTAATCCAGTCATACTTCAGCATCGTCCAAAGGACAATCACAGATCTAGTTCCCAAGTCCATCATGCTCAAACTCATTCTCTTTTCAAAACAAGAAATTCAGAGAGAGCTTCTGGAAAAGCTCTATCAATCAGACGGTCTGCCGGATCTAATCAAAGAGAACGAGTTCACTGTTCAGAGACGAAAAGAGTGTCAGACCATGGTTGAGACTCTACGCAAGGCCTCAGAAATAGTTGCAAGTGTTTGAGATAATAGATCATCAAAGATGTTGATGAAGAAGTAGATCAAGTATTCAAATACTATATACATAGGCTTACCTAGACACCAACATGACCTGAGCTAGTACGGGTGGTTCTAGCCCCTATAGTAATATTTTTGCTAATGTGTTGTCAAAGGCGGCCGCTTTGAGTATGGACATCACATTAGTGTTGCCGCCAGATTCTGTCCTACCTGATAGCCATGTGACACTATCTGACACTAGCAGGACATATCCTGTTGTCAGCAATAATATGTGACTAACATTGATCAATAATGGTTGATAATAGCGGGTACATACAGTCCAACGCACAGCCGCACTAGCTTCGCTTCGTCTAGGAGGAATGTTAGGGAGCCGGGATTATTTAGGTCTATAATTCTACTGCACTAAATAGCCAATATAAAATGCCTGACTAGTAGTGATATAATTCTACTGCTTCAGGAAGCCAACGTGTTATAGCTTGCTTATAGCTTGCTGAAGCGCCAATTGACGTGAAACGAAAAAAGCTTTCAAACGTAGGGATAGTACTATATATTGCTCTTTTTTTCTTGTTATTTGACTTCAATTCGTCATGAAGAAACGAGACACCACCCTCAAAAGGTTCATTGCTTTAGGAGTTTGCAATAAGAACTAAATTAATTACAGATATGGCGAAACCAAACGAGCTCGAGATATAACGATCGTGTTTGATGTAGATACTCTCTTTATTCTTGAAGCACCATTTGAGCAGGATGATGGTACCACAACGGCTTAACGGAATTGACCAGATTACTATTCATATATCCCACGTGTTTTTTATATTTGTATAGTATAAGTAATGTTGATATAGATTCTGATTGTTTCGAGAAAAGTTCACAGCTTAGCTATAATTGAAATTTATTACAACAATGTGCATATTCTCGGTACCACTGTTGTGTATTTATAAGAATTGACTGTAAATTTACTGTTGCTCTACTGTATAACTTCGTACTGTCTGATATTGCGGCAACACACTGTGCTACTAAGTGCTACTAAACAGTGACCATAGTATACGAGATACAGTACAGGTACATCACCAATTTTTGTTTATTATGCAATGATTATCTCAGCACTACCTGCTGAGATATTAGACCTTCATTTATACGCCTCTCCTGGAGAACTTTGCCATCAAGTTGTGATTTTGTTCTTCCAGTTCTTTTTTCGAGTCTTATATATATACATATACAGTTTGGAAAGCTACGTCGATCAACGTTTCCTTTCTTTCCTTTACCTGCTGATTTCTGTTTTCGCTTAAAGAGGTCAAAGCTTCCTTCGAAATGTCATCTCACGATAACGTGGCGGCCTCGGAGACTTTCAGGTCTTCACGCTGGCAGCCTAGAATTAATCATCGGCCGATACTGCGCCAAGTCTTGTTTTTCACACTGATTATCACGGCCAGTGGAGTTGCGGTGTGGTACAGTATGACGACTATGCTTTCGCCTTCGCAAGTCCCTGCATTTGTTCCTCAGGCTGCTATAATCACTGCTCCAGAAACCAACATTACTATTCCGGCGCGCCCTGCTGCGTTTGGGCCACTAATTTCTGATAAAACAAACGTAACGTTTGGCGGGCGTTTGCAGGTGAGATCCATCCTGCCAAATGAGCCTCACTCCAGCGGTGGAATTATGGAATATATTGGATCTCGAGTTGTGTATTCTGAAGAAGTGATAGATGACAGCAACTGGGAAGCCGACATGGTAGAAAATATCGATACGTTGGCTCTCAGTGGATTCACAGCACCGCTGAAGGTTGTCAGCTCCCCGGCCTGCCATGAATTTGAAGGAGTGCAAGATCTAGCTGATAGTATTGCACTGGTGGAGCGCGGAGAATGCTCATTTTACGACAAAATCAAAGTTCTCCAAAGCTGGGGGGCAGTAGCCGTCATTGTTGGCGACAATGTTTACCGGCGCGGCTTGGTAACCATGTATACAGGTAAGTGATGATGCGAATTATCATTTCCATGCTAACTGATGTCCCAGAAAACGCCGATGACATCTACATTCCTTCCGTCTTTGTGTCTAAAGAATCTTACAATATTCTAACCACCCTTAAATCTGTGACAATCAGCGCTGTCGATGTAGGCTCGTCAGTGATTGGAACTGTGATATTTCTCATGGTTTCTCCTCTGTGCTCTTTATCTCTTATATATTGTGTGCTCTTGTTTCACAGGCGCTACAAGCAGCTTCAAGAACGGGCATCCAAGTCTGCCGTCGGTAAGCTTCCTACACGGATATGGATCCAGCCTGTCCCTGAAGCATCTCGGTCTGTGACCATTGAGGCTGATGCACCACAGACTGGTCAAGGCATCACACCCGAATCCCATCAGGGAGAGAGTTTGTCTGATGCTAATGGAACACTACTTAATGACGAACACCCAGGCGCTGAAAAGCCTTGGGTCAGTTCTGGAGAGTGCATCATTTGCATGGAAGATTACATTTCTCAGGTGAGCAAGGTTATGAGACTTCCTTGTTACCATGAATTCCATGTTGACTGTATAACACGCTGGCTCACCACAAGAAAGAAGACTTGTCCGATATGCAAGTACGACATTACTTTGGGAAAACGGCCACCTTTCGTGTTGTCTCCTTCGTCGTCCATTCCGGTCGCCATCAGTGGAGAAGATGCCAACACAGATCTAGAAAGTGGAATAAGTGACTCTAGCTTAGAGAGTTCAAGGCTTTCAGTGAGTTACGGAAATGAAACCAGGCGACTGCTTGAGCCGAACGGAGAACCTAGGGAGTCTTGATGATCTGACATAGTTAGTATTTAATGTTTATTGTATTTTTTTTAGATGGAACAGTTTAGGCTGCGAAAGGTTTTCAAAGCACGCGAGGTACTTTCCAGGATAGCAATGAAGCTCTGGTTTCTAGCAAATTTGCGATTTTAAACGACCAAATATACACATATTTTTGGCCCAATTGATGCGTTATGATTGTCCGATGTAACGCTCTAAATGCAGCAATGGAAGGACACAATATAAATACAATCAACACAGGCCGACAAGTGTACCTATAAACCTGCTTGGTGAATGTTTTTGTCTACATGGTCCAGCCACGCTGTGGCGAGCCGGGCCCTGATATTCTAGCTTGAATATATTTTATGTAGGCTCTAGAGCAAGTTCGTAAGCGCGGAATTCTCGGACTTTCTGAGCTCATGACCACGATGATTCATAAATATGGTCACGACTGGCGGGTGAATTTTAGAGGAAAGAGGAAAGGCGACTTCACAGGCTTGCAATTGTTTGTTCCGGAGTTCCTTAAACCGTGCGGCTTAATAATTCTCTTTTCCTCCTCCGAACTCCTCTTTTTGTTTCTTGGTCGAGAAAGCCTCAACTTCCTATGGCCCTCTCTGACTCTTTTCTCTCGACATTACAACTTTGACACTCTTTCACACTCTTTGAACTCTTCGCGCTCCCTGATAATTAGGAAGGAAATCTATCAAAAGCCTAGGACTCATGTCCATACTCTATACGCAACTGCCACTATACCGACACTGTTACCAAATCATCTCTTAAACCATCAACGTCATAAATCCTCTTCATGTCTCACGATCATACTCTTCACTCAATATTGAGGAAAGCTGATTTCGATGTTGACAAATATCTTAACCCGTACATCCCGGCGCCCCGCCCTCACAAACTACCGAGTTTATTGCGCCGGTTCTTGGGATACCATGATAAACCCCAGCCGCCCATTCCAGACATAGTAAGAACGTTCTGGGTTCTCATAGCATCATTTACTGGAATCATTGTCGTAATGGCAACTCTCAAATACGGTCCTGTTTTTGTTCATTGGAAAAGTCCTATTTTCATTCCGAGTTGGGTACGTATGAGCTACAAACAGCTAGTTTTTCTTCATTTTATTAACTATGTAGGCCGCAACCGCTATTCTGGTGTACAATGTGGTTGAGTCACCCTTGGGCCAGCCTCGAAACACGTTCTTTGGCACTCTTGTAAGCTCATTTCTCGGGATTTGCATCACCAAGCTTTTCATGTTGAACGAAAACAACGAGCAATATCTCTGGGTAGCGGGTGCATTATGCGTGGGGGTTGCTTCTATTGCAATGAGTGTGACAAAAACTGTTCACCCCCCCGGTGGTGCGGCCGCCCTTTTGTGTGCTATTGACAACGACGTGCGCAGTATGGGCTGGTTTTATTTGGTGGTACAAATAGTCTCGGGCCTGGAAATCTTGGCCGTTGCCTGCCTCTTCAACAATGTTCAACGAAGGTATCCCTTGTATTGGTGGATCCCTTCATCATTGCAAGCCTCGGGACCTAGAGAAGTTAAGACCGGTGTTTCGCCGCCTGCAGTAGTTAAGGAGACCGACGGGCGCGCACTGTCGCGGTTGACTTCATTCGAAACAGCACTTAGTGATCGTCACGTTGTCGGTACAACCCCCAACGATTCGGGAGACATTAACACTCAAAATTTAAAAATTCTGTCTCCAGGGACTAACCTGGATAACATTGTTCTAATTCTACCCACCCATTTTGCTCTACCAAAGGGCTTGGAATTAACTGAGGAGGAAGAAGCTCTGTTAGTAAACATTCAGGATCAACTGAAAAATGCAGCTGCTCTGGCATTGGCAAGCCAAAATAGTGCGCCAGGTAACGTCGTCTGATCTTTGCCGTGCATTCAAATCCTCTATTTATACTTTATTCGAGTTTCTTGAGTTCATTGTTTTCCTAGTATTGTTTTTGATATTTGCGTTTGGACCTGAGGGTCTCTTCACCCAAACGGTATGTGGTGCTTCTCTTGGTGAGGCTGCCGCAATTCTACACGCCGAAAAACTACCGCTTGCTCCCTCTCATGGACAAATTACAAATTATAAATTAATTAGCTTGCTATATCTACAATTCAGATACACGGACAAAAAAGAAGGTAGAAAAAATTAACAGAATAAATCAAGGCTTTGTTGTCTCAGCTATTGTAGCAGTCTGAGGCCGTATTATCTGATTTCCGAACTGCAACGCAGACTCCTCACTAGCACCTGGATGCCTTTCCGCAGCATGAAGTGAATATGAGTGTAAAGGGGGTGTGCTGGTAGGTCGAGTAATGTTATTGGCTGCTCCATAGCCACCACCACCCATTTGATAGTAGTACGGAGATCGAACAGATCGTGGGTATGTATGAGAAAAGGAAGACGCTCGCGCAGAACTCGGAAGACCATTGCTTGGGTTGCCAGGCTTGCCAGTAAAAGGGTGAGGTGCCGGTAAATACCCGGGGCCTGTTTGAGTAGAAGCTGGAGGGGTGCTAGTTCTATGAGGCATCGGCAGTTGTGGTTGAGAGGGCGGTGGCACGCCAGGCAAATGGCTATGAGAAGCGTGAGGAGATCTGGCACTAGGGCCTGGGTCGTACATAGAAGGAATGGGACTTGGTGAAGGCCCAGGCGGATTTCCTTGAGGATGCATAGAGTAGTAAGGGTTTACCAGTAACGGGCTGCGTGCGGGCGGATGAGGGCTAGAATTAGGTCGCATATGATGGGGATGCTGTTGAGGTGGTTGAGTAGGCATTTGTGGGTGGCTAGAGTTCATCATTTGGTAATGATAATTAGGATCCTGATAGCGAAGTTGATTGAGCTCTTGCTCTAGGGAAAGAATGTAGTCGACTGCTTTCTTCAAGATCATTGCTTTAGAGTCTTGCGTGCCTTTGCAGAACGGTACTGAGTTTTTCAACAGCTGGAACCCGCCGTTGATGTTTTCACGTCTACGTTGTTCAGAGAGTATATGTGCATGTCGGCGGCTAGAACTGCTAGTGGAAGAAATAGTAGTGGGTGTGGTCAAAGCGATAGACGGAGATTGTGAAACCTGCATCAATATGGGGGCGGTGGTGTTTCTGTCCGTGATATTAGTAGAATGATCCGAAGTTTCGTTGACTTCATCCAATTGAGAAAGTTGAGGGAGTTGAGGAAGAGAATGTGGCAGAGTAGTAGAAGGAGGAGATTCTCTTTTGATGTCTGCGAGGGAAGGTTGAGAGACGACTTCGGGTCTATCTTGTTGTCTCAACATGTTGTGAGATGCTCTCCTTTTTACTCTATGTAAATTAAGGTTTTGCTCGTTTTCGGAACTATCTGAATGGTTTTCTGGTATAGAGCTGTAAGGAGAAGCGCGCCTTGAGGACTCTTCCAGCATGACAGAAAGCAGGTCCGAAGATTTTCTCTTGCGGAGGGATCTTATAGGAGAGGTCAGGTTCATGGCTTCTGGATGTTGCTGTTGAGATCTAGATAGGCTAGAAGATGTGGACACAGATCTTCTGTTTGCCGTTGATCTGAGAGAAGATTCCTGGGGATCTTGGTGCAAAGTAGATAGTTTGGGAAGAGTAGAGCTGTTGTGGGCAAAAAAATGAGTCGACGGGGATGGTTCTGGGGAGGGAAGAGATTTGTCTTTCGAAGCTGAAGATGAAGGCTCCAAAGGAGGGAGAGAAGAAACTTTTTTAGACATGTCAGTTGTGAAGGAACGTTTCTGGACTTTGATTTTATCATTTGGAGGAGATAGCGGGTTTGGATGAATGTCCTTGGAAGAAGAGGAGGTAGGATTATTCAACCTGTTGCGGTTGTGATTTGAATCATCGGAAGAAGCTACGAGGTCTCTTAAGTCCATTGAAGTTTCATTAAGGAAAGGAGGAGGGAATAGCGGAAAGCCAAATTAGAGGGTTAATCAGTATAAATAAAGAAAGAATAAATGATGAGGCACAGGAGTCGGAGCGTGAGGTCGACTAGATGAGGGCAAAAAAAATAAGAAGCTTGCAAGCGAGAGTAAAAAAGGAGAAAAGAGCGTCTGTTTAAAAGATAGTAGAGTAAGTTTAATATGAGGATATACTCATGACAGGTGTTAAGGGAGAGTAAATAGTTGGAAATCCTTACAAGTAGAAAAGGAAGGATTTGGAGACGGTTGCAAATAGTTGGAAATAGTTGAAGAGAAGGTGAAGAAGGAAGGAAGGAAGGAAGAAAAGAATAATAATAAAATAAAATAAAATAGAAATAATCACAAAATGCATAGATCTTAGAACTTTTTCTACGTAAATATCTAAATAAATAGAAGTTATTGAGAATGTTGCAAGTAAAACATGAGGAATGTGATGGTTATAATTTGTCTTTTTTTTTGATTTTGCTGTCTATGCCCTGTCGTGAACACGTCTTCACTTTGGTTTCTTCATGGAAGCAAAAGCCAGGCTTTGAACAACTTTGATTCCGCACATTGATTCAAAACTTGAGTGGTGTCCAGTAGTATCTAGTAATATCCGTGTCTTCTCGTCTATGGTTCAAGAGTAGTCATCAACAGTAAACGTTGGTTGTGAATAATGAATAGCGAATGATGATTGGTGCTTTAAAGATTCTTAAAATACTTCTTCAAGATCATGACTGGTGTTTGATGCGGTGGACTACCGCCACAACTGAGTAATGCTCAAGCAGAGGGTCACAGAACACTCAGGCATGCTATCTGGGCGATGCTTAGACCAGATTAATTTTTGATGTTGTTGCCTATGCTTTCTTTTTAGTCACGATCGTGATCTCTATAGTTTTCATTCTTAGATTTCATTCCTGCTTGTCTCTATTGCTGCGCGCGTTCCGCACTCTCCAGGAAGGAGGATCCATTTTGGCACACAGTGCCACACACAAGCATTGCTTCATTGTAGAGTCTGTGTGAAGCCTGTACTTGTTCTGTACGCGTATCCTGTACTTGAAGCACGCGCAAAATATCATTTCCACACTCTTAAAGTTATGTCGTGTCGTGATACCCCTGAATTTGTTCCGTTTTTAGCTCTTTTCCACCTGTTTCGGGACAGCAGATCATGTGAACATTGTTGACTGTTACCTAAGCTACACGTGTAACAAGCACTCTTAAGTAGGCATAAGCTTCGGGTTCTATAGGCTTCATTGCTGCTCCATCGCCGTTCTAAATTGCCTCCAGCATTTGGCTTAGACTAGGCTGCCGCAGAAACTTGTACTTTTTGACCCTCTATAATTGCTGCAGCTAGCAGCTGCCCGCTGCCAGCAGGAACACTACGGATTACCTGAAAACTTTCCTTATAATCACAATTTGAAATCATATACTTTATATATGGGTTTGGTGTTCACATCTTATAGAAGCCTAATAAGAAACCGTGGTTGGAATGTGCAATTCATCGTCCTGACCCCCTTTCAGCTGGCACTCAACCTCTACTCGGCTTCCCATAGACGTTACTCCTAACTTAGCACTTCCTGTTACTTCGTAGTCCTCGTCGTTCTCGACCATATACTCCCGGCCAGCCTTGGCCTTTCCCTCTACATTAGCTTGTTTTGAAACGAACACACATGGCTGGATAAGTACATCATAGGGTGAAGTATGTCGAAGTTCCCTCGCTCCTAGATACCTTTTCATAAAAGTCAAATCGGTAACGCGGAATGAGGGATACTTCACAAGAATTGTAAAAAAATCATTCATACTACCTTCTCTTGATCCTGATCCCGCTAGGCTTTGTTTGAGTCTGACTCTTATCCAGTATCTGTTGTCAAATAGCTTCCATGTGCTCCATTCCTTTGTCGCTCGAAAAATCACCGAGTATCCATGTTCTGCTTTGTATGGTAGCTGTCGTTGAATCACCCACTTGTATATAGTCGTTCTAGGCCCGCCCACAATGTGTGAATGCCTTACAGGCGTCATCCTCCAATCCAAAGACAAGGAAGAGAATTTTACCGTCTTTTCCTTGCTTTGTTCATAATCGAAGTCAGGGCGCCTTGGAATGTTTTGCATTCGGATTGCAATCTTGGCAAATTGTGAAAACCGATAGCCTGTGTTTTCTGTCGGAATTATTCTTTCAACTAGTTTTTGCAATGCGAGCGCCATTGTAGACGTTTTGATGAGCTCAAACCCTTCAAATTCGTTAAATTGAATCCGGGCCTTCTGCTCATCAAGATGCGCTCTTCCTGTATGTACCAGCAACTCCACAACATCAGCAGCCTCTAGTTCTGCTTCCCGCCGCTTAGTTTGGAACGATTCTAGTGTATTTATCAAACTGTCTCTTTGGAATATCTCCGGTAGCAGTGCTGGTTTTTTTAAAAACTGTCTTATGGAGTTTCGAATAGTGAATTGCGGATCATGATTTGTAGCGTCTTCAAACCACTTTATATTGTTTTCAATGCAAGTACTGTAGAGATCTTCTTTGGAGTATTCTAGCAGAGGCCGGACGAGTTTCAAAGGCTTTTTGTCCGGAGTTGGCACCTTCCAGTAGGTGCTGATTGCATTCATGCCTCCAAGCCCTCGAATTGAGCTCCCTCTCGTCAACCGGAGTAACAATGTTTCTAGTTGATCGTCCAAAGTATGAGCAAATAGCAGGTGCTCTACATTGCTTCGATATCTACAGGCCTCATGAAGTAAACTCAGTCTTTTTTCTCGTGCTTCCACCTCAAACCTAGCCATATTTTCCTTCTCATGGGGTTTCCATTTCATTTTGAGCACTCTACTACTAGCTCCTAGATTTCTGATCAATTGGCCTACCTCTTTAGCTTCTTTCGAACTACTTTTTCGTAGATCATGATCAATGATCAATCCTGTGACGTCAATTTGTTTGGGTAAAAAGTATTGACATGCTAGAAAGGTCAAAGCCATTGAGTCAACACCTCCACTCACAGCTATGCATACTTTAGAAGGTATAGAACTGCTAAAGAGAGCGTCCATAGATTTGGCAAACCGCTCTCGAGATATTCCTTTCATGGCACCCATGTTTTGCCTTGGAACTACTGAAACAATTTAGGGCCAAGAATCTCAGCATGTCTGATTGATGAAAAAAGTTTGATGTATAGGGTAAGGGGAGACATCTCGTGGTTTAACCTTCTCTTGGTCTTTAATTGCAATTCGCCTCTTCCGTTGATTCTGAACTACTACATCCTACTCTTTTCTATATTCCTGTCGTATATGAAAAATGAAGTTCTTTTTAGCATTTTTGTCCATTCTGACCTGGTTTAGTACTCTTGCATTTGCGGCTGGTGAGTAGCCATGGACTCTCAAGTTTGCACACTCATACTAATTCCCCAGATGCGAGATATATTCTTGTATTCTCGAAAGGGACGGATACGCCCTCCAAGTAAGCTACTGTGTAGCATATTTACAGACCTTCACTAACTTTGCTTAGAATCGTTGACAACGTAGAGAAAAAGCTGACAGACTTGGGCGTCAAAATCTCTTACAAGTACAACACCATCATCCGGTAAGCACCACAGCTGAATAACCCATGCTTTTTACTAACAGACCCAGTGGCTTTGCTTTCTCCATGGATTCAGATAAGGTGACATCTCTGGATATCTTCAACGACAAGGAGTTTCCGTTTTTTGTAGAGGCGGACTCAACTGTTACTATTAATGAGTAAACCAGTTGAACCACTGGGATGTATTCTTAATTTATGTTCGGGCATATAATCTTAAACCTCTAAATTGATGGCGTTTCCAAATTTAGCGTAAAGACTCTTCTTGAGTATGTTCATTTCATTTGAGATTTCCTCAATCATCTCCTCTTTTTTTTCTATCGCAGCGTTGGACTTTTCAGTATCTGCCTCCAAGCGTTCAATGGCAGCTGCTTGGGGCAAATAAACGTAAATATCGCCAATTTTATATCTACGCAAGAGTTAGTCTTATTTCGACTCAAAATAATTGCATCAATATGCTTACTGAACTTTTTCGTCTTCGTCTATCAGCTCCAATTCCATCTGAACATCTGAGAGATACTCTTGCTCCTGTTGCTGTTCCTTGAGTTCGTTCTGGTATCTAGACAAGCGGGAATTTAGCTTGGAAAAGGCATTAATTTTTTCCTGATCCTCCCATAAAACCTCGGCCTCATTCTTGTGGTCTGCTGGTAGCTGTAAAGTGTTAGACCCTATTTGAAATACCGTCTACTGTTCCTACCATTTGCATCTTGATGTAGAATATAGATTGATGGCCAACAAATAGCGCTGAGGTCAGAGAAGTGCTCTGAAGACACTCCAAATTTGGAAAAAATACTCGCGTCAAGTCAAAACGTGGTCAAGGGTTGACGGTGTTGCCAGAAAGGGAAAATGTGTTTGAAGGCTTATCACGGCCAACCTGTGATGATGTTTTTCTCAAATTTTTTCTCCCGCTTCCCTTCTCTTTTGCCTTCATCATGAATCTATATTTGTAAATACTATCCGGCCTCTTAGTTAACCGTGCTCTCCTCTCTCAATCTATTTATTTATCTACTCCAAATCGCGCCACCAAATAATGTCTTCTTACTCCGCCACCACCGCTCAAAGACGCGGGTCTGTTGTCCCCCCGCTTGCTGGCGTCGATAGACCTGTAGTGGATGCCTTACCTCAACAATGCGACGTGCTTGTATCTGGAACAGGTATTGTAGAAAGCATTCTCTCTGCTGCTCTCGCTTGGCAAGGCTCAAATGTCATCCACATCGACTCTCATTCTCATTACGGTGATGCGTCCTCCATACTTGGCGTTGAAGAACTCAAGACCTGGGTAGACTCTGTTAACACTTGTAAGTCTTGCCATCATGCTTTCTTCTTACCTTTTTTGTTAACCGAGTGAATCTAGCACCTAAAGGTAATATACACCTACGTTTTTCTTAGCAAATTGCATAAAGTCATGCATTTTGCTTGCATATGTTTTCCATCCCTAGTACTATTTCTAACCCCGGTTTAGAGTCTCTTTTCTCCAAGGCTTTATTGTATATTCCCCGCCCTTTGGAGTCCCGAAAGTACTTTATTGACCTTACGCCTAAAATTCTATTTGCCAAATCTGACATGCTCCCTATTCTTTTGAAGAGTAGAGTCAACAAATATCTAGAATTCAAACCTCTTACCGGGTTTCATACATACGAAAACGACAGCTTTGAAAAAGTTCCTGGCTCAAAGGAAGACATTTTCACTGACCAAACACTCTCTCTGCTTACCAAACGGTCACTTATGCGATTTATGAAGTTTGTTCTTGAATACGAAGAAAGCTCAGAATTATGGGAACCTTACAAATCTCGACCGATTAGCGACTTTCTTAAGGATAAGTTTAAACTCGAGCCACAGCAAGAGAACGAGCTTATTTACTCCATTGGCCTATGCACCAGCTCCGATATTCCAACCATTGATGCCTTGGCCCGCATGAAACGCTATATTGTTTCTTTAGGCGTATATGGTAGCTTTCCTGCACTTTACGTCATGTATGGTAGTGCAGGTGAACTGGTGCAAGGGTTTTCTCGCTCAGCTGCTGTTGCCGGTGCCACTTTCAAACTCAACACTTCAATAGCCAGCTATGACAAATCTACAAAAACTGCAACTCTCTCAGATGGCGGCCGTATCCAGGTTAATGAAAAAGTTGTACTGTCTGCGCAAAGCTCTCTAAAGCTTTCTCAAGGCAATCAGAAGAACGATTCTAAGAACACCGAGGTCACCAGAATGGTTGCTATCGTAGCCAAGGACTGTAAAGATTGGTTTGCAGAAAACGAACAAGCGGCCGTTATTTCTTTTCCCCCAGGATCACTACCTAGCAACAATAAACACGCTGTTCAAGCAATTATTCTGGGCGGTGGAAGTGGAATGTGCCCGAATGGACAATCTATCTGGTATCTATCTTCCACTCAGAAGGGCGCAAAAGCTCGAACTGACTTGGAGGAAGCACTGAACAAGCTGGAGGCTAGCATTCTACGTGAATCGACAACAGACTTTGAATTTGCAGGCGTTGATGTTGGTGATGTTTCCGTGCGTCCAGATGGGATGCCAGTTCTTTCCTCCGTCAAGCTTGGTCAAAGCTTGCAAAACTTTGTTCCAAAAGAAAAGCTCCAGTTTTTATTAAAACTGTGTTATACCCAAACAACAGATAACTATGAAGATGCTAGCTCGGACAACAAAACCCAAGAATTTCTTATCGTTCCGCCTCCTTCTGCAGAAATCACGTTTGATGGAATAATTACCAGTGCAAAAAGTCTTTATGAACAGATAGTAGGCTCGGATGACGATTTTTTCGATATTGATTTTGAAGACGAAGACGAAGAAGACGATCTGGAATCTGGTACAACGGTGCAGAACACGTCCGGCCCCGGTGCGCAGACTACTACTAGCGCCCATGATAGAATTGATGATGACCACTTTGATGATGACGATAGAGCCCCAGAATTTGGTGACGATATGGAACTATAAGCAACGCTATAGTTTATTAATGATTTTTGTTTCGTTTTTGTACTTTTTTATTCCTTTAAATTTTTGGTGCTAATTATAAATTGAGTCTGCGTATTACAGGACGTATGGCAGGTCATTATTTTCGTCTTCTAACAACTGGACTAACCTTTCTGCATCGTACTGACTGCTCTTTGAGATAATATTCACGAAATCCGAAGAGGAGTTTAGTCCAGCAATATCCACAGCTCTTTTGGACAGTGCGTTAACAAACAAGTCTCTTTCTAGCCTTGATTGAGACCCAATTACTGTGCTATTTAAAGAGTTCTCACTAGAGTCCATGATTTCCTGTATTTGGCCTGCTTTCTCAGTGATAGCACTCACCTGTGAAGCCAAAAACGCAATCGTTTCACCAATGGGTGAAATTTCCTTGTAAGCTTGTTTTAGGGGTTCAGGAAGCTGTGTCGTTGCGCCGTCGCTAGCAGCAAGACCAGAAGGCGGAATCACAAAACTTGCAGAATACATTTCCAAGCTAGACAAAAGTTTCTCGACGCGTCTATTATGAGCGCGAAGCAACATATTTGCACGTTTCTGCTGTGAAATTTGATCATATAAAGTTATAAGTTTGGCGGACGGCGCACCATTGTTTGTGTTGCTTGGGCCTGGCTTCTTTGAAGACTCTTGCAAGCTTGCCGTAGCTTGAGAAAAATCCACATTTCGGTGATGGCCTAGCCTTATCCAGCCTTCTGCAATTAAATCAAACGGAATGACGAATATGTTTCGAAGCACATAAAGCTCATACTTGTCAAAACTCTTGTCAACTACAGACTCTAGATAAGTTTCCAGCTTCGCCGTTCCTAGCTCAATCTCGTCTGCTTCAGCGTCGTTGCCACTAGCGGTAGGCGGAGACGTAGTGGTGTTTTGAGGATAACGCTGTGCTAGGAAGGCTTCCATTGCATTTGTGCATTTGTAAAGAATCTCGTTGACTGCATTGATGACATCGTCTATCAGAGCTATAGGCGCGTATCCCAAGTGTTCTGTCAAAATGGCTGTACTTTTAACAAATTCGTGAGAAGTCATGGTCAATACTCGGTAGAAGCAACGTGACTACGCCAATCGTGATAATGGGGGCCCAAAGATGCATATTAATCGCGTCCAAGCAATTATGTAACCAGTCACGTGAAACTCTACAAGCAACAAGCAATTGAAAGACTAGGGCTTTAACCTATTAGCCATAATAGGAGTCTATGTGTTCTAATGAAGGACTGTTAAGTTTCCACTCTGCTTTTTTCCGTTTTCATGGGAGGGCAGCGAGCCTACAGGTATAGACAGGCTCTGAATCCATCTTGAAGAAACCCACGTCTATCACCACATAATCCACGAACACAAAAATGGTAGGTCAAAACCAGGAAAAACAACGGTAGTTTGGCATTCTAACTAACAACTTCTCTTTAGTCTGATATCGAAGAAGTTAACGCTGTTGAGGAGGTTGAAGTTGCTGCTGAGGCCGCTGCCCCCGGACAGATGTCCATTGAAGAGGCTCTCCAGGGTGCCCTCAAGCGCGCTCTTGTTCACAACGGCCTGGCTCGTGGTCTTCGTCAGGCTTCCAAGGCTTTGTCTTCTCGCAATGCCTTCCTTTGTGTTCTTTGCGACTCTGTCACTGAGGAGTCGTACGTCAAGCTCATTGAGGCTCTTTGCCAGGAGCCTGAGCAACAGATTCCTCTCATCAAGGTCCCCGATGCCAAGAAACTCGGCGAGTGGGTTGGCCTTTGCCAGCTTGACCGTGACGGAAACCCACGTAAGGTTGTCGGATGTGGTGTTGTTGTCATCACCAAGTGGGGTGAGAACTCTACTGAGCGTGAGGTTCTTCTTGAGCACTTCAAGAACATCTAAACTTTCTGAATTTGCTCTTGTTTTTCGGAAAGCATGATGATGCACATGTCTGGTAATTGAAATTTTGCTTGTATATTATTTAGAGTACTAGTGTATTCATATGGATTATAAAAGTTTCGCCTAGTGTTTTTTTTCCAATTTTTCGTCTATAAATTAAATATTTTCAAAGATGCGTTGAGGTCTGGTTTGAGTAGATTTCAATCGCTGTCATCGCCCTCCTCGTTCGATGAAGAATCGGTGTAAGTGGTAGCAGCTGCAGTCGCACTATCAGCGGTTGTAGTGCTAGCTTGCTCGAAGGTCTTTGCGCTTTCACTACTTTCGTATTCATTTTCGTTAAACCGGTCATGCTTCCTGAGTGTACTGTGTTTTGTGAGATCTTCTGGTACTGCGTTTGGATCCAAAAGCGATCCTTCAACAGATACAAATCGGCCGGAAACATTGAAAGATTTGACTGAAAACCGAATACTTCCTTCGATCTTGGTGCCGTTGCCGTCTACCCAGTATCCCAAAGACTTAGGATCTCGAAATGAACTCTTCGTTTCAATATCAGCTTCGTTATTTCCTTCTTTTTCCATGTCAGCCGCAGCCCTGTCAACGGAACTAGCTAACGCTAATTCCTCCTCCTCTTCTTCATCGGCCTGATTTGGGACAAAGTACCAGTCTGAAGGAATAGCGTCTCTCTTAATTGTTGCATTGAAAGTGTCGAGAATCAAAAGACCAATATGCGAAGGTGATTGTAGATTGATCCAGCCTTCCAACACATCAGTAGGCTGAGGTTTCCACACTAATAAATCAACTGCGATCCACAGAAAAGCGAAGGGGCTGTCGTACATGATCTTAGCTACGGCAGGCTGGCCACTAGTTATTTCTTCTTCTTGCCCCGATACTCGTAGGTTGGAATGGGCCAGTACCACTCCCCCTACTGCTGAAAAGTATGTCATTACTAGCGGATCCAAATGTTGTGCTTTAATACCGGCTACTGGATTGAGGGCATAAATGGGTGCAAACGAGACATAGAGTGACGTTGAAACTTTGCGGAAACATTCAGAGAGTCCCTCTGAATCCAACGGGTTTTTGGTCACACTTAATGGCCCTTTGGTGTGGTTGACTGAAGACATGTGGAATGTATTAAAGTAATGCTAAAAGTTTGATGGTTTAGGCCTTTCCCCAAACCAAGACAGAGAACGTTGAAAACGGTACTATTCGACGTGTATTCAAGCGACGTGTATTCAAGCTCCTTCAGCAGAACACTCAAGCAACAAATTTGGAGAAATCGAGATATGGTCTCTTCACAATGCCGATGGATTTTCGATGTGAAATATTCGACTAGAAAAAAATTTTATTGGGTACTAAGGTAAGGGGAAGAGATACTCCCACCCTCACCACAATTTTTCAGTCCTCAGTTACGTTTTCGAGTATCGTGTTAAGAATCTGTAGATATGTAAAAATTGAATTATAAACATGCAAACTGCTTGTTCAGTTGCAGTTGTCGTATTGCTAGAAACCGGAACTCAACTGCTTCAACACTTAGTGCCGCAAGTTCTACCTGTGCGTATCTCAATCATTATGAGAATTAGCAGCAACTTTTATATTCCGACGAGGCGACTCAAAACATCTCAACAGGCTGCGTACATCAGCTTAAAAAAACGCAAATACTAATAGTAAAATCATAAATTAATAAATAGTCTGAATCCAGTTTTTTTTTATTCCCAAAATATAAAGCAGTTTTTTAGTTAACTAGAGCAGACGCAGTTGAAGATTCGTACTTCCAAGTAGGAGGAAGAACAGAGACCGTCTTGTAGTATCTTGAGAGACGGTGGATTCTAGACTCAATCAAAATCAAACGGAACTTAGAGTCTTTGTCCTTTCTGTTCTTCTCTAAGTGCTTTCTAACGGAAACGGCCTTTTTGATAAGATGGTAGAGATCCTCAGGGATTTCAGGTGCAAGGCCTAAGAATGCCACTCTGTCAGCTTTTTTCTTTCAAATATTCACCAAGCAGAGGTACATAGAGTATGGGACACCATTCAATGAACCCAGAACATTCCAATCACGGAAATTTGGGCGAATGTGTTTCTATCTCATTTACAAGAACAAGTGCTGTTCAGGTCCAAGCGACATCCACGTCACGCATACAATATCACCTAATAGAAAAAACGTTATTTTCAAACAACATACCATTAGACTTCAGGATTCTGAGAATCTTGTTGCCAGTGACAACTTTGACTTGGGAAACTCCGTGGGAATCGCGGAGAATCACACCAATCTGTGAGGGGGTAAGACCCTTGCGAGCATACTTGATGATCTGCTCGACCACAGAGTCAGGAGTGAGCTTCAGCCAGCTAGGAGCTTGGCGAGAGTATGGAGTTGCGGAAGATGAAATTCCCTTTCCTTTGCTATGAAGACGTCCCATTTTGATGATTTGGTATTGTGTTAACTTTTGGCGAAAAGTAATTGGCTGTTGAGAGAGAAGCTGTTTGCACGTTGAAAGAAAAAAGGTAACTGAGAAAAGATTCAGAAAACTTTCACAAATATATTGATACTGGAAGCGACTTCCTAACTTGGAATCTATAAAAAGCCCTAACTAGGATAACCCTAAAAAGAAAGATATATTTTCGAAGGATCAAGGCTAAGCTAATATTGAGTATTCATCTACTCATCTTTATAGCATTGTGCAAATGTATATCATCAAAAAGGCTGTACACATTGTCTGCAAAACTATCAGTTCTAAGGAGACTCTCGTGAGAAGGTTATCTGAGAGGGCCATCAAGCGGTAGGAATTAGCCCAGACGTAAAAGTAGCCTGCAGACGAGTGCAGTCACTGTTTAAGGTCAACGGCAGGACGCGTCCTGTTGAAAGCCAATCCTTGAAATTTAATAGAACCTAGTTGATATTGATGTCATTTAAAGATTCGAGAAATCAAATTATGAAATACAAATGTGTTATTGGTTAAAAGTGTACTTTGATCCAATTATCATAGGCAGCAACGACAACCATTACTACCCGCTTTAGCAAAGCCAGTGATTGTGCTGTAGAATAATCAGTTGGGTCGCAACAATCATCATGAGCGTAGCGACATCTTTCCAACATCATTTAGACGGAAATTGGGACGAGAAGTGAAAGAAATGTTTCACATTTGTACCAGAATTGGTCTTACATATTAACGTTGTCATACATACAGTAAGAATCGCATGTCAAATATATTTGTAATCAGAATATGAAATTTTATACTTCGGAAAGCCCAGCAGATCAGTCGAAGGCATTCAGACTTCTCAACTTTTTCGAAATGGCCAAAAGCACTAATATCTGGATTGCATCCGCTGATAACGATATTGAGTATGTCCAGGAAGCAATAAGCTCTGGCCTTAATACCGCCAATGATAAAGATAACAATGGATACACTCCTATTCACGCTGCTGCTTCGTACGGGCATATTGAGCTTCTACGCTACTTGATAAGCAAAGGAGGTAATGTAAACATTGCTGATAATGATGGAGATACCCCGCTGCACTCTGTGGAAACTGTAGAAGTTGCTCGGGTTCTAGTTGAAGAGTTCAACGCTGACTGGCGTCTCAGGAACTCTTCTGGACAAAGTGTGAGTAGAAGCATACCTAAAATTGTCATGAATGATCTAATTAGTTGAAGGCTCTTGAGCGAATTGAAGAAGAAGACGAAGACGAATATCTCGACTTAATATTGTATCTGAAACAACTTTCGGGAATCCCAGGCACCAGTGACTCTGCTATTAACTCTCAGTTCACGCCTAAGCTTGAATACCAGACCATGGAAGAGGAGCAAGGACCAGTCGATTTTGAGAACAGGCGAAAGGTTGAAGAGATTATGAAAAGTGACAACCCCGAGGAGGGACTTCGTGCGTTTATGGAAGACGTCGTAAAAAACCAGTTTCTGCAGAGTCCAGAAGACCAAGATGACAATCGGAAACGCTCAAAAAAAAGTTAACTGTCAAGTGACTCTTGTATCTTAATGTTAAATATTTACAAATGCCTCAAGTGTGCAATCGCAGTAGCAAGTTCACGCGGCCCCTAATTCCTGGACAAGAATGACTGGTAAGCATCTTGAGGAATAGAAACTCGGCCAACCAACTTCATTTGCTTTTTGCCCTCTTTTTGTTTTTTTAAAAGTTTGCTTCTTCGAGAAATATCAGCGGCATGTAGTTTTGCTAAAACGTCTTTCCTCTTAGCTTTCACTGTCTCTCTTGCAACAACCTTACCACCAGCCTTGGCTTGAACGACTACCTCAAATAGCTGATTCTTTAAATACTCTTTGAAATTCTTGACCCATTCTTTGCCCCGTGCCTCCGTTTGGCTTTTGTGCATAACTTGTGCAAGGGCATCAACACCTTGCCCGTTAACTAGGAGTTCCAGTTTGACCAGCTTAGACGATCTATACCCTGCATCTTCGTAGTCAAGCGATCCGTATCCTTTTGTGGATCCTTTCAATTTTCCAAAAAAGTCTGACACAAGCTCAGCCATGGGAAGAAGATATTTCAGTAAGGCCTGTCCATTACTCAAATACTGTAAACTTTGCTGAAATCCCCTGTTGTCTTCACAAAGCTTGATGGTGGAGCCAATGTACTCTTGAGGAACAGCAATAAGGGCCTCTGCGTAAGGCTCTTGTAAGTCATGAACGTTAGGCATCTTGGTTTGATCTGGAAAGTCGTCTGGATTGGATATGACTATCTCATTACCATTTTTCCACACAACCTTGTAAGGGACAGTTGGAGCTGTGATAATAATAGAGGCACCATGTTCTTTATCAAGTCTATCCCGAAATACTGACGCATGTAGTGCTCCCAAAAACCCCAGTCTCCATCCCTGACCCAGAGCATTAGAAGTTTCTTTGGTGATGGTGACACTTCTGTCGTTCAGAGTTAGTTGAAGAAGACTGTCTTCTAGAGCCTTAAACTCTGTTCCTTCCGCAGGAAACGCTCCCACGAAAACCATAGGTTTCGGCTCTTCAAATCCAGGTAGTGCTTCCACAATCTTGTCCACAGTCATGAATGTATCACCAATAAATGCATTTGTACTATTTTTCATCCCAGGGACAATGTAACCAACTTGACCTGCCCTAAGGCCAGTAGTTGAGAGTCGATCAGGGTACATGATTCCGATATCTTTGACTTCATATTTCAATTTTGTGTGTGCGGAGACTATTTTTTGTCCTCTTCGGACCGACCCATCAACAACATAGACAAGAAGCACAACTCCTAGATATGTATCAAACCACGAATCTACCAGTAAACATCGTAATGGGGCATCGGGATTGACGCGAGGAGAAGGAAGTCGTTCGACAACTGCGGGAAGCACCTCACCTATGTTTGTCCCATTTTTGGCTGAGATACAAATAGCATCTGATCGGTCCAGCTCGAACGCGCTTTCAATCTGGTTCATGGCTTTCTCAATATCGGCATGATCCAGGTCGATTTTGTTTATTACTGGCACCAGTTTTAGTCCCAGGCTGTAAGCTAGATAAAAGTTAGACACTGTCTGAGCTTGAACACCTTGACTAGCATCAACTAATAACAAAGCACCACCACAAGAAGCATAGCTTCGGGATACTTCCGCACGAAAATCAACATGCCCAGGGGTATCGACCAAATGCAGAAGATAATCTTTTCCTGCGTAGTTGTAAATCATTGTGCAGGTTTGAGCTTTGACTGTTATCCCCCGTTCTCTCTCTACATCAAGTTTATCGAGAACTTGCATGTTTGAACCGGCCTTGATCACTCCAGTAAGTTCCAGTAAACGATCACTTAAAGTAGACTTTCCATGGTCAACGTGGGCAACTATCGAAAAGTTGCGAAAGTTCTCAAGAGGAATATTGTTGATCCTATCTTGTAGTTCTGGCGAGATGACCCGTCCTTCCTGTTTAAACTGTGTGGAGTAAAACAGCAAACGCTGCCTTGATCCTCGAGTTGCTTGAAGCTTCGTAGTAACCCTTGATGCAATATAGCTCCAACCGCTTATGTACCGTATCAGTCCTTGCCCTCTCAGTTCGAACATTTTTGACGAACGCTTGGCTACCGTATACCAAAGAAGTCTCTGTAAACTTTTTTTAGATGCGTACAGGGCAGGGGTAACACACGAATGTGATTTAAAGGATGGATTCTGATATAGCCTAGTTCTCGCTATGTGAGACGTATGCTTGTTTGATGAGAAATATATATTTGAATTTTATGTTCTATATCTTTATAAAGTCAGTATTGGAGTCCTCTCCCTGCTCTTCCTCGTCCTCGCTCTCATCATGCTCTTCTTCATCAGTACTATCGTCATAGCTCCGAGATTCGCCATCGGAATCCGACTCACTCTCATCTAGCTGGACAAACAGGGAATTTGCTAACTGTTGGATATTTACTGTGCTATCGCCCTTAGCAGGCGCATCCAACTCCTTTTCTACAAGCTTGTCCCTGTGTTTTAGCCGGCACGATGAGCGATCACACTGGCCAGACTCTGAAAAGTCTGGACAGTCAAAGGAATGGAGCTTTTTGCATGAGCTCCCACTTTCACAATAACCATTATATGCAAACTCTCGGCATATCACACTAGGATTAGCAGGTTTCACATGAGAAAATTTACACTTGTCGTTAGAACATTTGTCGGAGAGAAAGTAAGTGCAAGTGGGAGCGTTGAAGGGAGACGGAGCGTGAGACAGGGTGCAGGAAGGCTTACTACATGAGCCTAGTAAGTAAAATTTACATAGAGCAACATGCTCTTTATCATGCCTCGTATATTTGCAAAAGGCACCGCGAAGACACGTGCCAGTCTTCGTAAAGTAGGGGCAAGCGCTATCGATTTTACTGGCGCTGTCATGCGGGTCTTTTTTCAGAAGATTTCCGGACTTACTTCGAACATAGGTAAAGCCGCCCACGACAGCCTTTTTGGGTGTGGTCTGTTGCCCATCTATGAGAATCGCCGACGAAGAAAAGATTAAGGGAGTTAGCTTTTGCTGAAAATAGTATAATTCAGAGGCAGAATTTATTTGGTCTTTTGTAAAGAGGAGCATACCTGCTAGCTTGATCAGCTTGTTGCCACTGGGGGTTGACCTATAACTTGCACCGTTTATCGACACATAACTGTTACTGCCTGTGGTTTTGCGTGGCGGATATGGTTGATAAAGATGTGTATGTGGTTTGCGATACGTCGAGTTTAAGCGCTCATATTTGCTAAAAAGGCCTTGCTTAGATGCCGGCTTTGAAATACCTTGAGACGAGGTAACGTTTTTATGTCGGTTGATTTGGCCTCAAAGTGGTGTTAGATTATTGAAGAAAAAATGAAAATCATAACAGTTTTTTGATTCAGATGTATACCTGCTAGAGCAACGATCTGGTTCATTAACTCATCGTTAGACTTGGGAAGTGGTTTCGCACTCATAGTTTCTTAATTATAGAGTCCTAAAATGTTGAGCCGGAGTTGTTGGCGAGAAGAAGAAAATTTCTCAGCATTTAAGTTGCTTCATTTTTAATGTATCGTCGAATGTGACCGAACTCAAATATGATGGTGTGAGTTACCCGGCATTTATCATATTGTCCTATGCAAGCTATTTCAAACATCAAACTCAATGCGTAGTTAAATATCCTCGACTTGGATTCTAAACATGGTCCAGCTCAATAAACACCGTAGAAGATTTACTATATTTCAATAAAAGCAACTACCAACTTTTCAGAACTACTATATGCTAACCAAGAGTCGAGCGACAAATCCGGCGTAAATCGAAAACATTAATAAAATAACAACAGAAGCGAAAACCACCTGCACGAATGGCTAGAACTTCGGCCGGCGCTTTCTTGCTGTGAACTTGGAATCGTTCTTGACAATCTTTCCTCGTTTCCTCATGAGCTCCTTCTTCCTCATGATGTACTCTTTCTGCGTTTCCCTAGACTTCTTTTTCGCGACTCGAACCTCATCCATCGTCACACCTTCTAGATTGATTCCAGCCTCAGATTGACCGGCTGAGAGCACCAAATAGCATTTTTTATTCTTCCGACTGTCAGGGTTATCGACAACCATACCGCCTCCGAAGCCTGCTGTTTTTGCGGCGCCAAGTATAGATTCTGTCTGTTTGTCACTTGAGGGATAAAACTGGCAAACTACTTTGCCGCCACTCTTTAGGCTGGAAAATAATGTCGAAAAAAATGCTAAAAGTCGTCTCTTAGGATCGTTGTCAGTTTTATCGGCGTTGCAGAGCCACTGAATAGCACTGATGCTGATAGCAGCATCAAAGACACCTGCACGGAATGGCACTCCCTGGCCCATATCAGCTAAAAACAAATCTCCGTCAACTTCTCTGTCCAGAGCGTTTCCAAGCATAGAAAGAGCTATATCCATTCCTATCCAATGATGTCCTTCTTCTGTCAAAATTTCTCCAGAAAGACCAGATCCGCAGCCAATATCGAGAATGTGCTGTGACGGCGGGATATTTAGCAGCTCAAGTGCCCTAAGTGTCATTTCTGCCTGGATGTGTTGGACCCGCGATGACTCGGTATATTTCTTAGACTCCACTTCATTGTAGTAGATCTCTGGGGGTGCTGTGAACTCTGGTCTGGACATTTTTGTATGTGGAAAAGTTATAAGAAACGAAAAATTTTTGGGATCATTCTAACTAAGCTTTTTCTGAAATAACTTTACATGCATATTAAGCCTCTGCAGTTATAACACCTCCAAAGTGAGCCGTTAGACATTTCTACTCCTTATTATTATTCAACGAAAGAAATCTTGATGTGAAATGAGCATACAAAATCAACTTTCGTGGGCGGGATATGTGTCGTAGAAGGCAACTAGATTGATAGTGCGAGGCCTCATGAAAGTCTCTGTTCTTGATAACGCGCCAGTGGTAGAAGTGCTAAGCAACCTGTCTATAGCCTCGTCTACTGTCGCCCCGGACGCCATATATGAGGCAATTATACCTGTTACAATAGGAGCTGCCATGGATGTACCAGATAGAGCCAAAGTCCCATTTGCTTTGTGTGCTGCCAAGCTAGACACGTACACTCCACTGGCAAATATGTCAATACAACTACCCCAGTTACTGAAGCTGGCTATGGTGTCGTACCGGTCGTCAATTGCCCCTACGGTTAGAGCTCCTGCAGCACTGGCAGGGGAATAGGCACAAGCAACATCGTTGGCATTTCCTCCAGCAACCACCAAGGGGACACCAGAGTCTACAGCGCTATCAACCGCATTATTGAGAAGTAAGTTATAGAGAGCTCCAACGGACAAGTTTGCAATGCATCTTTCTGGTCGCGAATGATGATCATTCACAACAAACTCAAGACCTGATAAAACAGTTGAGAGATTTCCGGCACCAGCGCTGGCGAGAACCTTCACGTCAAACATTTTGGCGTTTTTATAGACTCCATATGTTTTCGAACCAACAAGTCCAGCAACATGAGTACCTAGAACAAGAAAAACATGCAATTAGAAAGTGATGTAGAAACTTCAAAACAAATCTTTACCATGTCCATTTCGATCCCCAACACCTTCACCTGTGAAGTCTACGCTATACGCAACTCGACCTTCAAACTCAGGATGAGCAGAATAAACGCCCGTATCGAGTACATAGACGTTGATATTTTCTCGCAGTTGACTATTGTACCGAAATTTTCTATCTAATGAAAGTTAGCATAAAAAAAAAAAAAAAATCTGCCGTGCCAGGAAATGAACGCCAACTACCTTCCCAGTGCAAACGTCGTCTTTGAGAGATCCTTGCCAGATGCCGAGGCGCCCAGTTTTGGACTTGTATATCGCTGGCTTGTATAGGCATATCCGGAGTCATCGAGATGATCTGGAAGATTAGCGTCAAGATCGGAGAAATATCTGCATCTATCAAAATACTTCTTTGGTGAGATTTTGGAAAAGCTGAACTGTTTTGAGCTCAAAATTTCCGGAAAACCCATGAAAAGATCCAAATGAAAAAACTCTGGATACATCTTTGAACAGGGTAGGATGTTTGTTGAAAAAGCGGTCGACTGATGAGCCAGGTGCCAATTGGACCAAAAAGCTAGCGGCAGCTATGGGAAGAAATGCTAGTAAATAAAATGGTATCATTGCGAGCCTAAGACCAAGAGGTTCAACGTACAGTGAAGAAGACTCAGGAAGAAAGAAAAGAAGATACCTGAATATTTTATGACAAGAGTTGTGTGACGTGCTACTATAGAGATGTAGCTGTTAATTGAAATAGACAAGTAACTCCGTGATTTGCTGTGTATCTACATTGTCTTAACAGCCATTGTAAAATGGTACCTTACTGGCAATGGCAGAGAAAAAATCGAGCGGCAGGACGACATGTAATTTTCAGTCGAGAATGGGGTTGAATATTGTCGAGAAACTACCGGTATCATAAACTTGATTGAAAAAGACGACCAAAGCATATATAGACTACGTCGCAAAATATATCTTTAAGATATACAACTTGATATGTATCTCTAAATTTTGATAAGAATTTACAAATATAAAAAAAGATAACTTCTAAAAAAAATGTAAGACAATTAGGCAAAAACTGAAAATTACTTTTAGTTTTTCTTGTCTATTGCGCATATATCAAACCATTGCATTGTAATATAATTTGGAGTTCAAGGTAGACTTAGTGGCGCTAGCTAATTAGCAGCATGCGCAGTAAGGCTAGTTTTCATCTGGATGAATTTGTACTGAGAGATACCTTGACCTTGGGCTTTTACGATTAACAAACTCAGAGTTCATATCCAGTTGAAATTCGTAGCTCACAAAGAGAGATAACTTTAAAAGATAGTTAGAGTTTAGTAGACATAAAATTAGTTGATGTAATTTATGAGGTATTTTGTTGATTCTATAAAACTGTTTCAAAAAAAAAGAAGACTCTAGTTATACACAAAAGATATCAGCTAAGACGAGTCCTTGAATAACTAAACTTTATAAAATTGCTAACTATTCTCAGAGAATTCAAGTCTCTATTCATACCAACTGAAATCTGCTCAATATGAAGCGTTATGCGGTTGTTCCAAGTTATAGCAGATGTAACCTTTTGATTTCAGACTGGCTTATTCATATCAATTGGGACAGACTATAAATTGTGTAAATCTAATTAAGCTCACTATCTCCTCTCAACAAGCAATGAATCTCAACAAGCAAGGAATCTCAACAATACATGCCATAGGCAGCTCTTTTTGAAGTCAATAGAAGGTTCAAATTCAAGCTCTTCCTTTGCCTCAGAACGAAGCTTGTTTGTAAACTCCTGTGAACAACCTCTTTCAGACTAGCAAAACATTTACTACTGAATTGTTTTTGCAACAACTCGGATATTCGAGGTAATTGATATCCCATTTAGATTTTTATACTACCATCTTTGCGGGTGTACTTTTTTAGAACCTTGCTGCACATATCTATCCGCTTGCCGTATAGTTTTTTAAACAACTTGCCATTGAGGCAAAGAGTGATCACATTAGTGCAATAACCTATTGCTCATAGATTTGTTGCCACAGCAATTAGAACTTGATTTCCAGCAAAATATCTTATCAATTATATCAACTAATTTTATGTCTACTGAACTTTAACTATTTTTCAAAAGTTATCTCTTTTGTGAGCTACGAATTTCAACATACCCTGTAGGCCTGAGCCTTGCTTTGCACTTTTCAAGAATATCATCAACTTTGAATTTCCAAATTTGTGACGAGACGCTTTCAGCCCTTAGGCGGATTTAATTTCCGAGTTTACTTTTTAAAAAAAAGCCAAGCTCTTACTTAGTAGTAACGATGTAATCACAAGTCATGCTGTAAATGGAGATTTGTTGAGCAGTGCAGAATTGAGTGTGTTAGCAACTATGTCTGGCAGACCTTTACTCTGTCTCAAAATCATCTCCTCTGTGACCAATATATCTCAGCTCCAGATAGTTGAATCCCTGTCTGTTTCATATATGTCGGATTGAAAGGAGGCTTCATTAGTTGTTCCACGTTATAGCTGATGTATTTTGTAAATGTTAATCTATGTCACCTGATACGTAAACATCAATCTGACCCAGAAATAAGAGAAGATTGCAAACGCTCTCAACGTCGCACTGATCATGAAAAGCTAGACAGTGGTTACAGAATAGAGCTCAAAAAGTAAGTTTTACAGTTTTTCTTTTTTATCAAGGCTAATTGTATAAGGAGTAAAGTAAACTCCCTTCGATATACTGGGATTAAACAATAATTGCATGTTAATACGTGTCCCATTGCATGATTTAAATCAATGTTAAAGAGGTTTATTTTTCTTTGATATACAGGTAAAAGAAAATTTTCCTCACCACCACCGGAATTGTCCAGGGCAACGTCGAACATGACAGCGGAGGCAATGCTGCCACACAAAATGTGGACGTTTTTTTGGACCTTTTGGACTCGCAGGATCCTTACGACACCAATATTTAGCACTCTCAACACATAAGTAGCTACTGAGCAACCTTCAAACGATGGAAGAATAATGTTTCAAGGCCCCAACCTCACTAAAGCCGTGAGAATTGCGAAACACAGTAATCCCTTAGAGAGCATGGCCAGGCCCCACAAGTTCTGGATAACACATTTTGTTAAAAACCAGAAAACTGTCGATCGACTTGCCAATCAAGTCTACGAACTTTTCACTCGACTCAAAGAAGTACGCGAAGAAAAAATGAAAACTATAGAGGAGTGCAAAAAATCGAAAAAAGCAGTCAGCATCTTGGCGGCTCGGCTTGAAAAGATTGAAAGTCAAAATGAGGGATGGAATGACGCAACGACTATCCGGATTGACAACCTACAAAGCAGAATGGAGCACTCCGACGCTACGTGCCAGGGCAGAACCTTCGACACCAGTAAGAAAATGCTAGCTACAAACAAAAAGGCAGACAACCTCCAGAAAATAATGAAAGACCAGAGAAGAGAAATGACCAAAACCAGGTCGGTAGTCAAGTCCTATGCTCAAGCGGCATCCCAAGCCGTAGAAACTATAGACTTCTCTGCCCGAGGGCAACCCCAAC
>JAJMAH010000107.1:0-73839 GCA_030564925.1 Geotrichum aggregatum | reverse complement strand
CTCAAGAGTGATTCGGGTTTTGACTTACGGTAACATGAATTTTGGCATAAGCCATCCTTGAAGAATGAAAAATAACGTCGTGAATGCATTTGATGCAGATCTGGAGAGAACTATTTACTCTTTGTCTATAAGTTGCTTTTACCATTTGTGTATCTACATAATCTTTCAAACCGTGAATTCAATCCATTCATTCATTCATTCATTCTACTGGACGTCTGGCACCCAATTTCAACAAAGGCGCTAGATGTATTCTAAGGCATGTTGGCTAAGAACGTCTACAATGTGTTTGTGAAAGAGATATTAATAAAGCTTGGCCAAGTTTAGGAAAGCGGCCCTTACAAAAGCTATACCACTGCTGGGTAGATCGAGTGAGCACTGACTACAACACGCAAGCTACAATAGTAGGAAATGAAAATTTACATACTTTCCCAAGTTCTGCTCAAATTTTCTTTCGAGACTATGTGTCAAATTTACACTCTCAAGTAGCGCTGGCTTTGATCACTATAGGTGACTGTCAATGTTGGCCATTGAGTGAGCCTATTTACAACGTTTAGAAACACTACATGGATTGGTTCTGATATTGAAGTAGCCTTGAGGCCTTCGGCAGACAAAGCCACAAAAAATTTAGGAGCTAGAAAGCGTGATGCTTGTGCTGATGGTAAGTATTTAATGTATTCTACAGTTAATTAATCTGCGCACAGACTTTGCAAGAGCTTTCCCTAGCATCTGATGTCTTCAATTGTCTCTTCATCTTCTAAACACGCCTTATAATCCATAGTATACTACTCACAGGTTGAGAGAGTTTTTCAGGCTCAGAACTAGGAACAAAGATACTACGTGTTTCTTCTTGTGGCAAGCCACAGCAGCCTATAATTTCTTGAAACAACATGTCTCGTCTATTTCATGCTTAGGCCGTTATAACACATCAAGATTGAAGAATAAATACATTAAACACTCGAGAAAAACAAGCAAAGCAATATGAGGGTATAATGAAAATAAAAAATAGATCCGTAAATCTCTAAAAAAGAGTCAAAATAAAGAGAAAAGCCCAAGTATGAGGAAACTTTTATTTGGAAGCCAAGTACCCTCCAGCAAGTGATGTAGAGCTTGAGTCATGATAAGTAGGCTGTTGCTGTCGCTGGTTAACAGCACCGTCGCTGCTATTAGACGTGTACGTTCCAACTCTGGAGCCAATAGAGAAGCCGTTTCCGCCAACAGCCTGCTGAGACCCGATGCGAGATTGATGATGATTGCTGGCTGCAGATGGGTTGTTGTTACCACTGTTGCCGTTGCCGTTGTTACTGCTGTGGCTATTGGCTTGGGAACGGACCCCTAAGGGGTTTTTAGAGTATGAAAGTCGAATGCCTCCCTTAACACTGTTGGACAACCCAAATCCATATAACTCTTCTAGTGCCCGGGTGGCCCAAGAAACATCGTCAAACTCAACAAAACACATAGGGCCATTCGCCTTTGTACGGAAACACAGTCGCTTATACCCTCTGCGAGAAGAAAACAGCTCCTTCAATTCCTCTTCGTTAGTATCTGGAGGAAGGTTACCCACGTACAGAGTGTTGCAAGGCGGATTCTGATCAGCTGGGTTTGCCGGAGGCAGAACTCGACCACCATTTTGCATAATATGGAGAGCAGTTCCTCCGTTTGTAGGCGAATAAGGAACGACTACTTTACTTCCATCGGTCGATGGAGGGTTGCCACTAATGGATAAATTCTGAAAGCCACGTGTGGTAGAGCTACGGCGCTTGTCTGTCCACGCGTTCGGAATAGCATATCCATTACCAGTGGTGGTCTGGTTGATGCCTAAGACACTCGATGAAGCGCTACCAGGTGCTTTACCGATATGGCTAGACTGGGAAGTGTGCGATGACGTGGAGCTGTTGCTAGAAGACGGAGGAGACTGAGCCCTCGAACTAGCCTGCGAGTTTTGTTGAGATTTCAAAGCTGTTTGAGTAGATGGAGTGGCTTGAGGTGGCTGAGTAACTGAACGTTGAGAGTTGGAGGGTGTTGGTAATGCAATAGGGGCCTGGTGAGACTGAGACCCAACAGGACCAGGAGGGTTAACAGGGGACCCGTTAGGATACCCAGAGTCATTTTGAGAAAGCCAGCCCATGGGATCCTTGACAAGATCGTTATACTCCTCATCTTCTTTGCCTTGAGACTCCAGCAAGAGAGATTTACCTGTCATTCGAGTGTAATCATTGTCTGCCGTGGATGAAAAGAGGTTCCCAGATGTCGTTGGGGAAAATACCCCACCATTGGACACTCCTTCAGAATACATTTCAGAATAATTAGTTGGAGAAGTGTTTTCCAACTGTAGGTTTGCCAAATTTCCTGCAGTTGAAACTGAAGAGGGAAACACAAAGCGCGATGATTTGAAAGGGCCATTTTGAGATGCTTGAGTGTTTGCAGTTTGCGCTGACTGGCCGGGAGGCCCAGGAAAGTTTTGGTAACGATTATAAGGAATCTCGCATTTGATGGCATATGGAGATGTCGAGATGTTGCCAGCCTGAGCAACAAGGTCCTTGGGCGCAAAAACATGAGGGTTAGAAGTGAGTACTGCTAACGCATTTGAAGCAGCTGAGAGACTCCTAAAATAACCCATACCAACGACTGATGAGGGGAGGCCATCTTCTGCAATGGATTGAGCCTTTTGAATTTCGGAAAAAACAAATTCAGGAGCAAAAGTAAAAAGAACATTGAACTCCTGTTCTTTTATGTCTCTTGGAAGATTGGAAACGCGAAGAGGTATGAAGTTTGCTGGATCTTCCCCAGAGTTTGGGAAAAAATTGGAGGTGCCAGGTGAAGTAACAGACTGGCCAGAAATGCTGGGGTTGTTCCCGTAAGCGTTGGAAGAAATGCTTGAAGAAATGCCATTCGAAGATGCTGTAGAGTGAGAAATGCTATCAATGCTGCCATGAGAATTAACCGAAAATGGAAATGAATTGGAAGGAAAAAAAGACGACGCTAGAACGGACCGAGAATGACCATTGGACAAGGCGGAAGAAGTGTCATGAGAAGTCCCTGTGAGAGGGGAAAATGTAGATTGTGAGGAAGTATCAGCGGAATTACCTTGAGAATACAGAGGTCCGTTGTGTCGGCCAAAAGGTGTTCCTTGTGCTGGCCTCCTTGATGAGACCTTACCAGAGTTGCCGATCGACAATGAAGACATTAATGGCGTCGAGCTTACTGATGCTGTTGAAGGAGGAGACTGAGGTCCAAGGGTGAATGAAGAGGTGATAGGTTTTGACTGAATCATGTCGTGGCACGCGTTGTTGGTGCAGGCAAAGAATTAAACGCGTTTCGAAAGAGAAGGGCAAATGATGTGGGATCCGAAAATTTTGTAGTTGTTAAGTAAATGGCGATGAAGGTTGTCAATAATTTGAGTGGCGACGCGTAGAAAAGTGCAAAAAGTTTGAAAAAGGATAGATGAGGTGTAAAACAGGGGGTGCTGTCGGACAAAATTGCTAGCTGTCTGTGAATAAAGAGACTCGATAGGAAATGAAATGAAAAAAATGGTAAAGATGAAGAGAAGACTGGGGGTGGTGGCGGATGGATGTTATGAAAAGAAAAAAAGTTGAAGGTAAGAGGGAGGAATTAGAAAAATTAAAAGTGAAAAAAATAGGAAAAAGAAATAAAGTGGGAAAAAAAAAAAAGAGGGAGGGGGACACTGGCAGAGAAGGATTTTTCTTTCTTTTTCTTCTTGAACTTTTTAGGTTTTCAAACTTTTTTCTGCTTTTTTCTGCTTTTTTCACTTTGAAATTCAAGTTTTGCAGCTCTTAGTACTGCCTGTAATGACTAATGGCTTAGTCAAGAATGCTTTAGTGTTTGATCGTGCGCAATTGTTGCTATGCCAACCAACATGTGTCACAGCTTCTATGCAAGATTCATAGTGATATATATGGCATAAGTATCACCATACATTTGCTACTTGTGCCACAAAGATCCCTGTGTTCTTATGCAATCGGAGGGTAACATGAGAGTCGTGGAGCACGTATGAAAGGGCTTGGTAGCCGTCATCGAAATCTTGAAGCTCAAGTCATGAGAGATTCTGAGACCGCGCTTGCGAGTCGATGTCAAGAGCCAAATTAGATTGAAGTGCAGCGTAGAACATGGTCATAGACATCAAATAGGTGGGGCAAATTTTCCGGTCTCGTTCTGCCTAGTTTTTCTGTTCAATTTCACAAGCGGATAACTTGACGTTCAGAGAACTTTTTTGTTCAAGGAGCTGCCTTCAGGCAAGGCCACAATCTAAACATATTATAGATTGACAAAATCGTAGATGCCCTTACTAGAGATCTCAATTAAATTCCTGAAGATAATAAGTGGAAGGAGAAAGGAGACGTGCTCAAATAACTTCTTGGAAGATTGCTCTAACCCACTTGCCACAAATTTCCTTTGCAACATGGCTCCTGTAATGGCTTTAATTCGTCTCAAAATACATGGATTTTGATCAGAAACAAATTCTTTTCTCTTTACACATTACTCTATAGACTTGAGATATTTGAATCAATTGCAATGGCTCCATCTTCGTTAGATTTGAGATCGAGTGTGGTTACGCATCAGGGCTACAAAATACCAAGCAATCTCGGTTCCGGCGTTTCTAACAATGCCACTACCATTCCTATAACAGAAACCACCTCGATTAAGCTTGTGCGAAATTTTATAAGTGCGTCGTTCGGATGTCTTGCCTTTCTTCGGGGCTTTTTCCCTGATGACCACTTCACCAACGATTGCTTCGTGTCTCCTCGAGAGCATTTTCAGCAGAAGCCGAATATTGTGAGAATCAAACGGCTGAAAGAAGGAGTTTCAGCCTCAGGTGATATGCTTCTTTCTTGGATTGTAAGTCCTAATATATAATAGCGTCGCTACTTTTATGCTTACCCCATAGCACGAAGGAATATTTGATGCCCTGGATCATAAATACCTCCAGAGTATAATTTTTTCGGTCTACCTGGATCCGTCCAAGTCTGCTGACAGCATTGAGACCTACGTTTTCACATTCAGTTATTCTCCCAACGATCGCAAAGTTCGCCTTGATCTGGATCTCAATTATCTCAACGCTGGCAAGGCTGACATGAAAGTTGAATTTTATGAAGGTAGGGCATGGAAAAAGAAATATGAACTCAAACCCCTGACGCATTATAATTAATATTCTTCTTTCAGATGCACAGAAGAACCTGCAATACATGATTCGACGTTTTATTGTTGCGACACAGACGTTAGGTCAATTACCACGTAACGAGTTCATCACATTTCAGTAATTACTTCTAACATAATTTAGCGTCGAGTTACCTTTGTATGAGGCTCACATATACTAAGGACTGTCCATCGTACTATCAGCCTCCCTATTTCCGAGATTGCACTGGTGGAGAGGAAGCAACGATTCTCTTGAGAAATATTCAGACAAACTCAAAAGTGCTAGCTCCTGGAGTTCTGGATCTTGGATACCACAGGTATGCTTGTACATTTATAGCAACCGTCAAGCGCTTACAGCTCTAGTGTTTCACTCAAAGTTCTTTCGAAGCAATTTGCTGCGAGGAAGATTTTATCAAGCGAAATACCCGAAGAACATGAAGCTTCACAGCCTTCCAAAGCCTCCGAAAACACTGAGGAATTTGTCAACCCAAGTATCTCACATGATCAGAGAAAGAGACGTCAAACCACCTCTCTTTCAGCTTCAAAACGACGAGCAATCACAGTTTCACAGTCGCAAAATCTGGATATTCAGCTCAGGAATATGGTAAAACGACTTAAACTACAAGCTCAATTGCTAACATAAGACAGTTAAAAACCAAGACTCAGGAAGAGGTACCGTCAACACAGCCCATCGAAGTTAACCCAGAGGCCTCTTCAATTTTTTGTGATTGCGGCGGGTCTGCTGAAGAGGAAGAAAGCGTAAAAATAGTGCAAAATCTTTCGAAAAGTTTCAATGCTAACTTCTTTTAGATGGAGTGTAAAAAATGCAATCGCTGGGTTCATTGTCAGTGCTACGGATACGATAACATCAATGACCCTCGCGTAAAGGAATTCCACTTTTGTTACAAGTGTTTATACGAAGGTAATCCAAAAGGTCATCGAGAGGCAATTGTGCTGGCAAAACGAAGAAAGGTCCTGAAATTCATCTTGAAAAAAGATGAAGTAAGACAAGATGAGTCGTTCAATACTTCTCTGGCAAGAGAGCTATCTATGCCGCAAGGAGAGCTTAAAGAGGTTATAGGTGCGCTCCAGCAAGAGAAAATCTTATATCACAGACCGAACATGCAGGAACATCATTGGAAAGTGACCAAATCAGCAAGGAAGCTTAAAAGTATTCAATTCAGGTACTTCAATCCCAAGTTGTACAAGGTGGTTCCGGGGAACAAGTCAGGTACTATTTCAAGCTATGATGACGAGCCACTGTCAGATACCAACGCGGGGCACAACTCTGATACGGATTACGAAGGGCAAGAGCTGCCACATTTTACGCGCATCTATGCCTCTGAAGAGAAACTAAAATGAAGTAATATATTCTGAGCTGAAGTAATCTTGTAATACGCGTTGTAATACTTAGATAAGTGTGAATATGAATTTATTCCTTTTTACATGTCAAGACATGGAATGCTTTAATGACTGCCAGGAACGTTACCGCCAACGACCTTTCCGTAAGCAATACCAGCACCGGGAGTCCATCCACCAACCGAAACAGCATGTACCTCTTCGTTAAACTTTTGTAGTCTGGCCTCAAGTTCTGGCCGGAAAGCTCTAATCATACCCTGAATGGGCCAGGCAGCAGCATCGCCCAAAGCACAGATTGTGTGGCCTTCAATCTCCTTAGTCAGTTCCCACAGCATGTCGATTTCGCGAGTAGAGCCCTGGCCAGCACGGAAACGATCCATAATTTTCAAGAGCCACGTAGTTCCTTCTCTGCAGGGAGTGCACTGACCACAGGACTCGTGCTTGTAGAAGTAAGAAAATCTTTGAATAGCACGCACTATATCAGTAGACTTGTCCATGACAATAACGGCAGCGGTACCAAGACCGGAACCAACATCCTTGAGTGCATCGAAATCCATCAAAACATCATTGCATACGTCTTTGGTTAGAACAGGGACAGATGCACCACCAGGAATGACACCGAGGAGGTTATCCCATCCACCTCTAACACCGCCACAGTGCTTCTCTAACAGCTCACGCAGAGGAATAGACATTTCTTCCTCAACAGTGCAAGGTTCGTTAACGTGACCGGAAATGCAAAACAGCTTGGTGCCGGCGTTGCGCTCGCGCCCAAAACTTGCAAACCAGTCACCACCACGGCGTAGAATGGTGGGCGCGACAGCAACCGTCTCAACATTGGTGACTGTAGTAGGACGGCCAAACAAGCCCACACCAGCAGGGAATGGGGGCTTCAATCTTGGCTTACCAGCTTTGCCCTCAATAGACTCGATGAGTGCCGTTTCTTCACCACAAATGTAAGCGCCCATTCCTCGGTGAATGTAGACATCAAAATCATACCCCGAGCCGCATGCGTTCTTTCCAATAAATCCAGCAGCGTAAGCCTCATTGATTGCAGTTTGAAGTGTTTGTGCTTCGTTGAAGAATTCACCACGAATGTATATGTACGCAGCAGACGCGTTCATGGCACGGCCAGCGAGCAGGCATCCTTCAACAAGCTTGTGGGGGTCCTTACGAATGATCTCTCTGTCCTTGCAGGTACCAGGTTCACCCTCATCGGCGTTGACAACCAAATATCGGGGGCCTACATTTTTCTCCCATCCAGGAGGGTTCATGAAAGACCACTTGAGCCCTGATGGGAATCCTGCACCACCACGTCCACGGAGACCTGACTTTTTCATTTCTCCAATTATCCAATCGTGGCCCTTAAGAACAATTTCTTTGGTCTTGTGCCAGTCACCCATTCGCATAGCCGACTTGATGTCGACACCGTAAGTGCCGTAAACATTCTGAAAAATACGGTCTTGATCTTTCAGGCCTCCATATCGACGGGGTGGTGTAGATTCTTGAACTGTCGCAAATAGCCTTCGAGGGGTCGGGATTTGTGACGATGTGAATGCAAGAGATTTAATGTATTGTGTAGTTGGTTTCAGCGAGTCTCTGCAAGCCCGAAGGTTCCGTGAGGCGAGCATTGTGAGGCTGGTGTCTTGGTGATATGCTGGTGAGTGACGAGTCTCAAGCAGCCTTGGAAGAAGGAGAGAATTTCAAGAAACGGACGAAAGAAAGAAAAGCGTTGACTTTGATTGGGAAGCGTGAACTAGAAATCTGGCCAATGAAAACACTGGCATTGTAAAGAGTGGAACTCCTCCTTACCCAGCACTTTTAATTGGTAAGTAGCTTATTAATGATTAGCAGGTAACATATAACGTTTGTAACGCGTCCATGTGCAGACTAAATACAAAAAAATGGCATTGAGATAAGTTGGAGACAAGCATAACTATAGAATAGATACAAATCTCAACTAGCTAAGGGATAAAACAACTGCAAACAAAATCAATAATAAATAGAGGATACACGTCAAATCTTTTAGGAGAAAAGACTAGTCCTGTACTGTTCATCACAGGCTAAAGCCGTTGATCACGTAGAGACAATCACGCGCTGCTCCATGTCATTTAGATAAACGTTGATGTGTGCCTGTAGTTTCTCTGATTCAGCGCTCACTGCTCGCATTTCGTTTTCCAGGTCTTGCCTCAAATCCGCCATCTAAAAGAAAAACATTAGCTTCATCAAGGGTACCAAAAGCAAAGTAAATAATGAAAAAAATGAAAAACACACCTTTTGCTCAGTCAAAGCTATATACGACCTCTTCTTGTCCATATCTTGATCATGTACGCTTCGTTCAGCCTGTAGTGTTGCAAATGTGTCTCTTAAATCCGACATTTTCTGTTGAGCCGCTTTCCGTTTTTGCTCCGCCTGGTTCCGAGCCCGCTCAATACGTTCTTCTGCGCTCACTATTTGACGTTCCAGCTGCTGTAGCCTGCGGTCCAGCTCTTGCGAATCCAGTTTCCGCTGCTCATAGACTTCTTGTAGTCGCACAAGTTTGCGAACAGCCTCTTCTTCGCGTTGGAGCTCGGCCTCGCATTCTTCGGTTACTTTGATGCACTTGCGCATGTCAGTCTCAATGTTGCGCAAGGACTCGACGGACACTTCAAGCGCACGCGCACGGTGCTCAGCTGCTTCCAAAGCAGCCTTATCTGCCCCCAACGAGGCAGCCATGTCGCTGTTTATCTTGTGCAAGATTTCTGGCGATTCCACAATGTAAGGTCTAATTTTGTCGTTTTCCTTGCGGCCTTCAACAATCAAGAAGCTTTGGTCTTCTAGCTTACTTACTAGCCGCGCTTTTTCCTGTTTGTATAGACCATGCTCTAAAGTAAGCTGCTCCTGTACTTTCTTTAGCTGCCGCAGCTCTCCCTCTACTTCGCTGTTGTGTGTTTCCATCTGCTTGACTTTTTCCTGGCTGTTTTCTGATACCCGTTCGAGCTCGGCTACTTTTGCAGTGAGATCTTCGTGGTCGCTCATGAGCGCTCTGAAGTGTTCCGCACTCTGCTCGCTCCGCTGGACGAGATCCTCGCAGTCGCCCATATGCTCTTCTCTAAACCTTGCAAAGTTGACTACGGCACTAAGCACACGTCGCAGACGCTGAGGCTCTGGCTTAACAATATCCATAATGCTGAAATCGTCTATGCCACAATCAACCATGAATCTGTATATTGAGCGCTGCAGGACCAGGGTCATACGTGCGTCGGCCTGAATGTCAGTCGCGGAACCGCCAAAGTCAATCGCACTTTGATTTACACCTGCAGTTTCTGCAGCTGCCGATAGAGCAGGACCTAAATTGTGAGTGGATATGCCCAGAAAGCTGTCGAGGATCTGTTCAAACAGAGACTGAATATACTGAGTTGTTGGCCGATTGAGAAGTTCCTCCGAGGCGGTGAAGTCGCAGCCTTGAAGACAAACCGATATCTCCTTGAAGTCTAGAAGAGGAAAGATGTCATTATGTTGAGGTTGTGCTGTGATCTGTTAGTGTGGGTGTAGTAATAATAGGTTGGAACTCACTTCTTCTTCCCGTCGGCGGTATGCCCGGAGTGCGATACATGGTCGGGCGTCTATAACAAGAGGTGCCTACAATCAAATGCGCCTCTCGTCAAGGTGTCTGTCGTCAAAGATCTTGGTGGTTGACGGTTGATGGTTGAAGCAATAGTTAGCGTAGGCGATATGAAAAACGCGACCGAACGAGCGTCGCATTTTCAAAACATAGTAGATAAAAGCGTTGCCATGACAATTACATGTGATGCACGAACCATAACCCTGTATCTTTTTATTTCTCCATCTTTCTCCAACAAGTTCAACTTCATCAATACTTTAGTAATACTTCACCTCAATACTGAATATTAAAACACACATGATGATTCGACCTATTACCCAACTGAGCTCTTCAAGATTAGCTCTTTCATTGCTGAAGAGCACTACCTCCTCTCTGCTTATTCGCCGATCTTTTGCTAGCCAGGCCTCTGCACCTCCTCCTTCTGTTGCTCCATCTGCCAATGACAACAGCAACGACGAAATAAACTTCAAAATCGAACCCATATCTCGTACGGGCGAGCTCCCCGAAACCAAGCGTGCCCGCCTTTTATATCAGAGCCGCAAGCGTGGAATACTCGAAACAGACTTACTTTTGTCGCGATTTGCGAGCGAGTTTCTGAAGGACATGAGTGTGGCGGAGATGGAGGAGTACGATGCGTTACTGGATGAGCCGGACTGGGACATTTATTATTGGGCGACGAATAACGAGGTGCAGAAGCCGTGTCCTGAAAAGTGGCAGACGAGCAAGGTCATGGCCAAGTTGAGGAAGGTCGCGGAAAACAAAAAGAGGGATTTGCTGAGAATGCCTGATCTTTATTAGCTAGCTTTTCTCCGGGTATTGATATCGCAATGTACATAGACACAAATCAATGACTGTAAAGTTCTCTCGAATATTAAAAGCGAAAATAAAACGAATTAAATAAAAGATATATCCAGCAGAAAACAAGCATAATAAAGAAACACAATCATGAAGAAAGACTTGAAAAAAAGGGCACACTTGCTGGCAAAATCATTAACAATTGCCTAATCAAATCAACCGTTTGGTGAATACACATCATACTCAGGCGTGAATCCATTTCCTCCACCGTTGACCCCAACATGCCCATGCCCAGACGACCCCCCGCTCTCTGGCGACAGCACTCCTAGGTCCTCGGTGAGCCCCATATCCGGCATTCCAATATCAGAATATCCTCCAATACCTCCGCCTCCAACACCGCCATCAATGCCGACGCCATCAAGGCTGACGCCATCAATACCGGAATTATCGCCTCGGAATTTAGCAAGCGCAAGCTCAGCAGATGTATGTTTGTATTCGGTTACTTCCAGTCCCAACTGCCGTTGCAATGCCTGGACGAGGTCCTGCATTTCAAGCTCACGTCTGTTTTGGTCGTCTATGACAAGCTGCAAATGTCTAATATAATCGACGCTTTTTGTCAAAATTGTTCCCTTGTTGGGTTTCCCGTCTTTCGTGAGGTTCGATGGAATTGCCGAGGCACCCACCCCTCCAACAGGAGGCGAGTTGGTAGCGTCTACGCTGTATAAAAGACCCTCTGGTACTAGCGACGCCAACTCCTGAATCTTTTCATTAATGTTATCGCGACGCCGCCGTTCCACCGCGTTGTGTGACTCGCGGCGTCGCCTCCTCCGCTCCGCAATTATCTGCTGCTGCTTGTCCTCCATAGAGTGCGACATGTTGGACCCCAGTTTGCTTGGTTTCGCCGGGGGACTTGTATAAGTATCCAGAGATCCAAGGGACCCTAGCGACCCCGGCGATGAAGAGTGGATCCCATTGTCCTGTAGAAATCGCAAAGCATGCGGAGGGGAAAAGTTCGACCGTGAATCACCCGGAGGCGGGGATGCCACTTGCGTCATTCCGTATTGAGACGATACTTGAGACGGAGAATAGATGTTAGACTGCTGCTGCTGCTGGCGTCTGAACATGGCCTGCTGGGGAGTGGAATTGGCTTGGGATTGTCTGACATTGGCTGTGAGCATAAAGTCATCAAACGGGGAGGTAGACTCTGGTATAGGAGGTGTAGCGCCATACATAAACTGCTGGCTGTTTGCGTAAAGCGGGCTGTTGCTGTGTTGTTGGTTGCCTGGAGAGAGTATAGGCTGTGAGGGGGTGGTTGAGAAGCCAATGCTCGCAGCGGCGCCTGCCAGCGCCTGTCGAGAATTGAGGCCGTTGGCGGCAGTACTCGAGTTACTAATCGTAGGGTTCAGGTCAGGCGAGTTGATTGACTCGAGACCAAGGAGCTCGTTCTCGTCGATTATGTAGCCAGAAAGGTTGTTGTCGTCGAAGGAATTAAGACCACGCGTGAGGACGTCTCTAGAGAGGAGGTTTCCATTGCTGTTGGTGGTAGTGGAGCTTGTAGAGCGATCGTTTGACGGGCTTCCGTTCAAATTGGCTGTAGCCATGGTTTATGGTTGACACAGCCGAGGGAAGTCAGGCTATCTGTACAGTGGTATCTGTAGGTTCTGTAGGAGTTGAAGCTGGCTGAAGAGGGGTGGCGACGGACTAAGTAAAAAAAATGTAGCAGGTTGATTCTTAAACAAGTCGACTGCAGTATGACTCAGAGCAGTAGTGCCAGTGTTGTTGAGTCGTTGGTTCCTTGAAGCGAGGAAGGCTGAAGCTATGTTCGGACAGAGTTGAGGGTGAATGGCTGTTCTAATGGTGGTGGTGCTTATGACGTGTTATAACCAATCTTTATATTATTTGGGTCGAACCTCACTTTTTTCCCAGATCCCTCCAGTTGCCTCAACCGTTCCTCAACCAGTTTCAACTCTACCCCTCGACTGCCATATTTTAGCGTCACCCTATTCTGCTACTAAACTCTGCTGTATCGCTCTATTAAAACGCCATGTCTGGTACTTTTGAACAGGCTTTCCGTGCTCAGCTTTCATCTTGGCGGGGCTCTACACAACCCAATACCGACGCCTCCAGCATAGGGCTGGCCAACAACAGCACATCCAACACCGTCATGGACAGAATCAACAGCTGGAACCCATTTGCCAACGGCAGCGAGTACGTTAGTCTTCCTACTACAGAGCCCGGCGCGCCATCACAACGGTCAGGGTCTAGTTTGCCGTCGGAATCGACTACAGTGGACGAGCCCAGCTGGTTTACACTGAGCAGATGGGATCGTCTGCTCATATTTGGGGTCTGTCTTCTAGGCGCCGCTGCTTGTTTTGCACTGTGTTTTGTGATACTGCCGCTTCTAGCGCTCAAGCCGCGCAAATTTGCCGTACTGTGGACGCTTGGCAGCGTTTTGTTTGTTGTATCGTTCGGAGTTCTACAGGGCCCGCTAAACTACGTGTTACACTTGGTGTCTCCAGCGAGGCTGCCGTTCTCGATTGCTTATTTTGGGTCCATTGTGATGACACTCGTGTTTAGCATTGGAATGAAAAGCACGATACTGACAATTCTCGCGGCCATAATTCAAATCTTGGCGGCAATATGGTACACAGTGAGCTACTTTCCTATGGGAGCGCAGTCGTTGAAATTTGCCAGCAGAATTGGAGCTCGCCAAGTGACGGGCTGGATCAACTCGTAGCGCAGTTAACTATACCATGTACAGTATTTAGTCTACTATGGTAGGCATAAACCTAAACCTTTGAATTGACTTTAGTTTAACTTGAAAAGCATCTTACACCTTTAAATCATTTCAGCTTCCCCAACAGCAACATCAGAGTAAAAACCGACAACATGTCTTCTGCCGCTTGTATCTTTTGCAAAATCATCAAGGGTATGCATCTTCATCTCCAGTAGATAGCTATTGTTCAAGTGTACATACTGTAGTTATAACTATACATGTGCGTAAGCTTTCTAACAATTATGTTTAAGGTGAAATCCCCTCTCTCAAAATTTTTGAGACGTCCAAAACGCTCGCGTTTATGGATATCGGGCCCACGTCCGTCGGGCACGCGCTTGTTATACCCAAATACCATGGAGCCAAGCTGCACAATATTCCCGACGAGCACCTCCTCGAGATTTTACCGATTGCCAAACGTATTGCCATTGCGCTGGACCTCAACATTGACAGCGAAAATGGAGACGGGTACAACGTGCTTCAAAACAACGGTCGGGTTGCGCACCAGGAGGTGGACCATGTGCATTTTCACTTGATTCCCAAGTATGAGGCAAATGGAGCTAAAGAGGGGCTAGGCGTGGGATGGCCGCAATCGAGTGAGGGAAAGGAAAAGGTGAAGGAGGTACAGCAGAAGGTGGTAGAAGCCTTGAAATCTTTGGGTCTCGAGAAGATTTGAGTATCTTCAATATACAAGTGTAACAGCGGTGCAGGAAATATCTTATTATGCCCTTTGACTAGGCTGCTCTACTCGTTCTGTGGAAGCTGCCAATCGGTATCTATCTACGTAAATCGAACATGAGACATGGGACTTGTGCCCGCAGAATCCAAATACCAGTAGAAAATGATATCGTAAGATGAGTCTGACTCAAATTGGGCGGCTGCCGTGAAGCTTCACCTGAGGTCAGCTCTGGTCAACCAATGGCTCAACCTGACTTGGATCTTTCGCGGAAAGAAATGGTAGCAGCTTACGACAGAATAGAAGCAAACTTGATTTCGAGGGGCTTCAACGCAGTTAGCGATTTAGTGACTCCAGTTTAATTGAAGAAAACATTGCTTCAGAGCAGCGCATTATGGCTGCTCAGCATGGCTCCTGGTAACTAGTAACTATAGCTTGCCTATAGCTATCGTGCGGCACTCTCTGATATTTCAAATTCTACTGTAAGGCTGCTTTAGATTTGAGATTTTCTTTATCGCCACTTTTGTTGCATTTTTTCTTTTGTTTTCCTTCTCTTTTCTGGGTATTTACGAAAAGGCTCTTCCTACTTTTCTTTAACAATTGCAACTGCTGCTTCCTTCCTTATTTTTACCATCAAACTACCCTGCAACCGCCTCTACACCCACACCCCTACAAGGTATACAACCACCCTACACTTAACACAACACAATGCACGCTCAAGACTGGCTCCTTGCTTTCCTCGCAATCATCTTGCCTCCCATTCCCGTGGTTGTTAAAGTAGGCTTTTGCTCTGCTGAGTGTAAGTTATCTCTCTTTAGGTCTCATCTAGTTCATCTTGCTCTTCTTGCTCTTCTTGCTCTTTTTGCTTCTCTTGCTCCTCTCGTATAGACATTGTATCGCGCTTCGTTAGCCACTAACAAACACCCACTCTAGTCGTCATATCGATCCTGCTGCTCATCCTGGGCTTCTTGCCCTCCCTCATCTACGCTTGGTACATTATTGCGAAGTATCCCAAGTCTGAGTATATCAACCTCACGGACTCCGAAGCACAGTACGGCTCAGTCTAGTATCCATATCACTCACAGCAGTAACAATAACAATAACAATAAAAATAAAAATTCAATTAGTTCAATTCTATTCCATCTTCAACTCTATCAGAAAATACAAATCCTTCAAAACTTTTTCCTTTCATCTTTCTTCTTCTTCAAATTCTTTCCTTTCATTTCCTCAAGTTTTTCTGCCTTCTCTTCCCTGCTCTGCAACAATAAATAATGTCCGAAAAGCAAAAAAAAAACAATAATGACGGTTTGAAAACCCGCATGGAAAATGCAAAAACACCCGTGGCGTAAAGGAATAAATAAAAAAAAAACACCGAAACTTCAAAATACCGAGAAACCGAAAACCGAAATATTAAAAGTTTCCAATCTATCAAACTGTGGAAAAATGTCGATAATAAAAAACAAAAAAATGCAAAGTGTAGAAGGGCCAATATCAAAAACAAGACATGAAGATCGTAGAAATGGCGTCAACGTCTACTGGCTTTTACCAGAAAGACGACTGGTAACCGCCCTGGTTACCATAGTATCCTCCGCCGTTGCCGTAAGAGCTGCCGCCACTGGCGCCGCCACTATAACTAGTGCGCTCGTGGTTGACGTTACCAGAGTACTTATCAAGACCACCGTTCATTTTGCGGTAATCGCGCGAGCCAGCGCTGCGGCCACCACCACCTCCTCTGGGCTTGATCTTGCCGTAACCAGCCTCACGCTTGATTGTGTCGAGAAACTGAGGAATATCCTGGTTGGCTTCCTTGAGAATGTCGTAGAGCTCACGAACAATGTTGCGGTTGCCTCTGTTGAAAAAGGCGGTAGCAACACCAGTGTTACCAGCACGACCGGTACGACCAATACGATGAACGTAGTCGTCAATATCAGTAGGAAGATCATAGTTGACAACGTGAGTAACGTTGGGGATATCCAAGCCTCTTGCTGCAACGGCAGTGGCAACCATGATGGGAGTGGCACCGCTACGGAACATTTCCAAAGCGCGCTCACGCTCTCTTTGTGTACGGTCTCCATGAATAGACGTGGCAGGGAAGTTCTGGTGAATCAAAAAGTCACACAAAGCATCGGCCATACGCTTGGTCTCAACGAACACCAGAGTAAGTCCTTGGTCGCCAGAAGAGAGCAAGTCGAGCAGAACTGACTTCTTCTCTTCATCCTCAACATGGAGAATGCGCTGAGTAATGTTCTCCGAAGTTGAGCCGACACGACCAACGGAAAGGAAAATGTAGTCTTTTAAGAAGTCGCGAGCGAGCATTTGAATATCGTGGGGAAATGTGGCTGAAAACATGAGAGTTTGTCTATCTTGAACAGAGGGCATGTCTTCGCCATCAACGATACGTCTAATTTGGGGTTCGAAACCCATATCGAGCATACGATCAGCCTCGTCCAAAACAAGGTATTTGATGTTGGCCAAAGAAATACGACCACGTTCAAGCAGATCGACAAGACGACCGGGAGTGGCAACAAGAAGATCACATCCACGCTCAATCTGGCGCAGCTGGGATCCAATGTCGGCACCACCGTAAACAACGCAAGGGCGAACCCAAGATCTGTAAGCAAACTTGCGGGCTTCTTCGTGAATTTGAGACACAAGCTCACGAGTAGGAGCCAGAACAAGAGAGGTGGGGTATGCTTTCTTGAAGTATCCGCCGTTCTGAGAAGGAGGCAAAGGAGTAGGTCCCTTGATGAATGACTCGGAAAGAATGGGGAACAAGAAACCACCAGTCTTACCAGAACCAGTTTGAGCACAGGCCATCAAATCACGGCCATTGGCAACAATAGGGATGGAGTACTTCTGAACAGGAGTAGGTCTGGTGTATCGGGCCAAATTGATGTTGGTAAGCAAATGCTCTTCAAGGGGAGGTCCAAATACGGTAATGGGTTCAGGGACATCGTTACCAGAGGCATCAACGGGAATGTCATCGTAGTTATCAAAGTTGATACCTGTAGATTGGAAGCTGGTATCATCCTTGGTTCCAAAAAGCTCGGTCTCGGAGTGAGCATCAGTAGGGCCGGGGACATGCTTGCCATCAATAAATTGACCTTCATTTCCAGAACGGCTCCTGCCACCGTAGTTGCCTCCACGGTTGTTGTTGTACTTGTTGTAACCACCACCGTTGTTGTAATTATTGCTGCCACCGTATGAGCCGCGGTTGCCACGATAGCCGCCGCTGCTGTATCCGCCACGGAATCCGCTGTCGCCGTTGTTGTATCCACGGTTGCCGCCGTAGCTGCTACCACCCTCAGTGTTTCTAGTGCGATGAGGAGGGATGTAGGCTCTGCGCTCTCCGGAGGGAGCGGTGGGTGCGCTTGTAGTACCTTCAGACATTGTTATGTTATTCCGTACAGAAAAAGGAATGTAGCTGGTAGAAGTGAATTTCTTCTATCAAATCGTGATGTAGAAAGAAAAGAAGCCAAAAGCCGCTGGAAAACGTGTTTTATTTTATACACGATGATATCGTAAAATTTTTCAGCCGTTCTGGAATATTCCGCAATCGGTCTCAGATTTATACGCTTTCGTGAAAACCTTCTGCTGCCCTAAACCTCAAACCTTGTCAAGATCTTCAAAAAAATATTATGTAACATTGTTGCGCCTTCAATAAAGTTGCAAGTCTCAAGTCTTAAATATTTTCATTGTTTTGCAATCGCGGCCAGTTTTTTTCCTCAATTCTTCCGTTCCTTCTTACAACCACCAATTTCGCGTTCAGAAGGCCTCAATTATTGTGCAAGATGGCAGCCAGTAAGCGGAAGACGGGCAAGAAGCCTAGCAATTCACACCATGTCAATCCTGTCAAAAAACAAACAGCGGAAACGAGGAGCGAAGCCGACGTCAAACTCAAGACAGAACCTGAACCCAAGATACAACATGGTAAACATGCTAAGTCAAAGAAAACCAAGGCATCTCATTCATGGACAGACAGTTTGCAGTTTTTCTCTAACAAAAAGTTTATTTTTGGTGAGTTGTTTCTATATCGTACTTGAATATGTTGTCTAATGATGTCAGTGCTTGGAGGAATACTTGGACTGCTAGCCGCAGGATACACTGCGAAGCAGCAGGACATTGGAGACTGGTTGCAATCGCTCGATTTTATGTCGGACTTTGTAGACGATTTTAAAGACATTTTGCCTGCAGGGATCTTGAGAGAAGCTCAGAGCATTGAAAAGAGTCAAAACAAGCAAGGTATTTCGTCTAACTCGTTTGCGGTGGGCAATCTTATGCGAAAGTCCAACATTACTAGTAAATATCCAGTTATCATGGTTCCAGGAGTCATTTCAACTGGACTAGAATCTTGGGGCTTAGAGGGAACTCCAGACTGCCCCAGCCAGCCGTATTTTCGCAAACGACTTTGGGGTGGGTTCTACATGTTACGTGCCATGCTGCTTGACAAACCTTGCTGGATCAAGCACCTCTCACTCGACCCAGAGACAGGGTTGGATCCTGTTGGATTTAAAATGAGATCTGCCCAAGGCCTAGAGGCCGCCGACTTTTTCATTGCAGGATACTGGATTTGGAACAAGATCCTAGAGAATTTGGCAGCCATCGGATATGACTCTAATACGATGGCCGTGGCTGCCTATGATTGGCGGCTGTCCTATAAAGACCTAGAGATTCGGGACGGGTATTTCAGCAAGCTGAAACTCAAAATAGAGGAAAACCTTCTAACTACAGGCGAGAAAACCGTATTCGTCAGCCACTCCATGGGATCGCAAGTTATTTTCTACTTTTTGAAATGGGTAGAAGCCAAAGGTCACGGAAATGGAGGCCCGTCTTGGGTTGACAATCATGTTGAAGCGTTTGTGGATATTGCCGGATCAATGTTAGGAACGCCAAAAGCGATTGTTGCCTTGTTGAGTGGAGAAATGAAGGATACAGTTCAGCTCAATGCTATGGCTGTCTATGGCCTTGAAAAGTTTTTCTCTAAACGTGAGAGAGTAGATCTTTTACGTTCTTTTGGAGGAATTGCCAGCATGCTTCCTAAAGGTGGCGAAACCGTCTGGGGACATGAATATTCGGCACCCGATGATAATGTCGATCATTCTATTGACATTACGAAGGATTCTGAGTCTTTCGGCAAATTCATTCGATTCAAGCAAGCGAAGTCGGAGCTATCGAACAAGAATTTGACAATGTCCGAATCAATTGAATTCTTGCTCAAACAGGGTGATACGAATTTCCGTCGCCGAGTAGAACAAAGTTATTCGTATGGTCTGGCCAAGACTAAGGAAGATGTTGAAGCCAACAATCAGGACCATAGCAAGTGGTCAAACCCACTTGAAGCTGCTCTCCCCAATGCCCCCAACATGAAAATCTATTGTTACTATGGTGTAGGCAAGCCCACTGAAAGAGGGTACTACTACGAAGAAGAAGAAAACAAGACGGCCACCAACCTCAATGTCACAATTACCCCCAACGACCCTAATGCTGTTGTTATGGGAGAAGGTGACGGAACTGTTTCACTCTTGACGCATACCATGTGTCATCGATGGAAAGATGAAGGCAGCAAATTCAACCCTGGCAGCATTCCTATCAAGATTGTAGAAATGGTCCACGAGCCAGATCGCATGGATATTCGGGGAGGCGCAAATACTGCAGAACACGTTGACATTTTGGGCCGAGCCGAGCTGAACGAGCTGGTTTTGCTTGTGGCTTCAGGAAATGGAGATACCATTACGGAAAAGATATGGAGTCCATTAAGCTCGTGGGCTAGCAAAATGGACTTAGGATCGGATTAAAGATTCATTCTTAGACATCTACGGTATGGCATGGATAGACGCTCTATATGAACGACTAACTTTCATAATTCAATACTATTTACTCTACTCGACGCGCAATGTTCACACAATTATTCAAACAAACTATCGAGGTTTTTGGGTCGGCTGCCGTACTTTTCCTCAAACTTCTTGCCCAATTTCTCCTTCTCCATCTCCTTCTCTGCAACCTCTCTAGCTTTTTTCATAGATGCCATGTGTGCATCAATTCTTTTATAATCTTCCACAGTAGAGCTAATCGTATCTTTCACAGTGCGCACCGCTTCGAACCCAAGCAAATTTTTTGTTTCCAGCATTCTTTTTGAGTCGGGAATCTGACACAACTGTAAGGTAGAAAACCTCACTGGAGTAAGCGACCACCATCTGCCAGAAAACAGTGAGTCGTCTCGCTTCTTCCATCCATTTCGGCCTGAATACGTGATTACAGAGAGTAGCAACGCACCGTAAGATACGAGCAATACAAGAGCAGGATTGATCCGAATGACCCGTAGCTCAGTAGCGCTCTTGATTTCGGCAAACACGTCATCCATTCTCATCAATTGTCCGTTCGATACCAAGAAACTCTTGCCCTGAACGCTGGCAGTGGTGCCCTTGGTTCTCAGTCGACTTTCCAGCAACAATGCAGCTCGTGCAACATCCTCGATATGAACAAAACTTGTCGGAATGTCCCAACAGTGATTGAGAGCACCTTTGTAGTACAAACAAGGCGAAAGCAAGGGCTCGCCATAATACCCGCATACGATTCCTTGAGGCTCTATGCCTCCAGTGATTAACGTCTTTCCATTGTTTGCTTCTAGCACAAGTGCTTGAGATTCCGCTTTTGACTTCGCAAACGAACTGATATACGACGCAAAAGATGTGGTGACTACTGCTTGGTGGGCCCATTTCTTGTATGTCCAAATTTTCCACCAAGATACTGGGCTGCGGCGGCCGATAGCATCGCCGATGTTGACAATATAAACAGGGGTTGATGAAGAGGAAGCCAGGTCTGTGAACACGTCAATAAGATTTTGCACCATTTCAACATTCCTATTTGAAATATCCTTGTGGAAGCTCAGCCAGGACAAAAAGTACCTCTGGACTGCGGCTGCATGGAATATAACAATGGAGGAGTTTGGCTTTTCAAGTTTCAACTGTTCGTCAACAATCTTAGCAAGCTGGTCTTTATCAGTCAGGTCACAGATAATATGCTTGACTCCATGCTTGATCAAATCACCTGGGGCAGTTGTGTTGTTGTCCAGCAAGATAATGTCAGTGTCGTTTCGTAGTAACAAGAAGCGGGCAATCCAGCCACCAACAAATCCAGCTCCTCCTGTAACAATATACCTTGTGCTTTCTTTTGCATCGAGATCAAGCGTTGGAACCTTAGCCTGAGAAGACTCGAATTTTCGGTTCAGTTTCTCCAAGTCTATAGATTTGGCGTACTTGTTCATGAGAAAGTCTGCAAGCAGTACCCATGCCATGAGTGGCAGGACAAAGAACATGATTTCCAAAAAAAGAAACATTTTCACACAATTTGAGCAGTTTGAAGCAAACGTATACTGAAAAAAGAAGGGACAATGGCGGGAAAAGAAAGGTTCTGGCAGCTTTTCAGCAGGAAACCGATGTCCGGGCCCGATGGGTGCGCTTTTGGAAATCACATGATTTGGGGCTGGAAAGGTCCTAATCCAGATATCACTGACCGACCGACCAAGTATCTAGGTTGTCGGATTTCTAGAGAGACTAATCACTAAGAGCCATAGCGCACTGAAGGGTGCAAAGAATAGTGCTATATTTTGAAGCCGTATTTTCTCATCAGGAGTTGTCTCCAACGCAGGCCTCAAGCTTTATTATACTGTATTCCCATGTTTAGCCCTGAAAATTTACTATTCCACCCACCCACACATATCAACACGCGCACTACCTCACCAAATGGCCACCTCGATCGAGCCTCCTACAACCGCCAAAGTCATTTTGGAAACCTCTAAGGGCCCACTTACTATCGAACTTTGGGCAAAAGAAACCCCCATCGCTTGTCGCAACTTTTTGCAACGATGCGCTGAAAATTACTACTCAGGCACAAAGTTTCATAGGGTTCTTCGCGGGTTCATGGTTCAGGCTGGTGCAGGATTTAGAGATAAAGCAACAGGTAACTTTTTTCCAGATGAGTTTCATTCGCGCTTAAAATTCACAGGTGGCAATCAGCGTGCGAGAGGCATTTTGGGGTGCGCCAACGTGCCTGGCAAAAAAAATTCAAATGGCAGCCAATTTTTTATTACGCTGGGGAGCGGGCCACAAACACAGGCGTTAAATGGAAAAAATACAGTCTTTGGACGAGTTGTGGGTGACTCCATTTATAACTTAGCAAGGATTGAAACGGAGGGAGAACTCCTTGAAGATGGAGAAACGCCACTGTATCCTGTGGAAATCAAGGGTACCAAGATTGTGGAACCGTATTTTGATGACCTCGTGTACCCAGAAGAGAAGCTTAGTTCCCAGCAACCCGCTGCTGGAGATGAAGGAAAACCAGGGCTAGTGAAAAAGAGACCAAAAAAGGCCAAGGTAAAGTTGTCCTACGATGACGACGACGGAGAGAAGGAGGAAAATGGAGCGACATCAACAAGACCTGCAAAGCGTAAAAGATTTAAGATGAAGTCTGCTCATGATGTTATGAACGATAAATCGCTAGTTTCGCAAATTCCAGAGCCTGTGAAAGCTGCTGGAGTTGAAGACACGCCTCTCACTTCATCTCGACAACATTCACTCGATCCAATTCTAAGTTCTAGCCAACCTGCTACCCCTAACATGCATCAAGAGCACACCATTGCAGCTCCCACAGTCGTTCCATTGCCAATTTCTAAATCCAAACCAGCGCCCATACCAAAACCAAAAGCTAAAACAGCTGAGGAGCTTGATCAAGAGTTTGACCTTCTAAGGTCTTCGCTGAAACGAGATCCTGCTGCAGCTGCGACAGAAAAGTCTACAAGGTCTGCGAATACTGAGTCTATATTATCTCTCGTGGAGCAGGAACGCGAAATTTATTTGCAAAAGCAACCTCTGCGAATTTCAAGGAAAAAGGGTACAGCAGGCAATGATAAACGGGAAGCCCAAACTTTGGCGCTACTCAACAGGTTCACATCAAAACTATCGTCTATTAGTGGTTCGCCCGCTGGGTTTAGCTCCAAGTCTACCAAACCCAACGGCTTGCTTCTTGATAATGGCACCGACAAAACTAACACAACCCACAACGAAAAACATAGCGACGGTGAAGATAGCGCTGCTGAAAGCGCCGACGAAAGCATTGATGACAACGACATTTATTCTCACCGTTTCCTCCCAGAACACACAGAATCCAAGGACGATTCTCTCATAACACAGTTCACTGAATCAAACAAACCCAAACACAACGATATTAAGTACGGACAAGACGATCCAGAACTTTTATTGCAACGAAAGAAGCCAGCAATAGATAAGAGGCAAAACATCGGTAGACGGTCCGGTCCTCTTATGGCGACAGAAAAATTAAGGCTCGAATTGCGAAAGCAAAAACTCGAAAGGCTGAGTCGAGATTGAGAGTCAGATCTCGTGACATAACAAAAATATTTATCATGATATACAGTGCGTAGAATAGCTATAGTATAACAGCAAATAACTAAATGTGAAGCCTCTTGGACGCCAGAATACCCAGTTTATTATGGTTCTAATGCAGGAACTAAAGAGCAAGTTGAAGGAAACGGAGAAATGTGAAAAAATAATTCCTAAAAGCAAACTAAATACAAAAATCCATGAAATCCTTTTCAATATCCTTCCAGCTTTACCGACGCTTAGCCTCCTTGGCCCAGCCTTCAATGTCCTTTCCTGTAGATCCGGGTACTCTGTCAATATGTACGTCTTCGAGACCTTTGGTTCCATCAAGCCAAACATGGTTTGACATTCCTCCTGCATCGGCACGCTTCTTGGGATTCAACTCGAGCATAGGCAGTAGAAACGACGCTAGGCATTGTGATTCCTCCGGAGAAAAATGATACTCGTTGAGCACGTATTGTAGAGCACGAGGACGGAGTTTCTGAATATTTCGCAGCTCTCCTCTCCTATTGAAGTATTCTGACGCCCACTTTCCCGTGAGCAAAACTTGAGAAGACATGCGGCCTAGGAGCTCAATTATTTGAGCAATGTGGTCATCGTCTTTATTGTATGTGTCGCCAGAATGAGGGTCGAACAAATAGTCTCCGCTCAGTAATTCGAAAACCATGCATCCCATGCTCCAAACATCAGCACTAGCGCCCCAGTAGGAGCCCAGCAAAACTTCTGGCGACCTGTACTGCCGTGTTTGAATATCATTTGTGAAATGTCGGTTCACCCAACATGCGTTGCCAAGATCAGCAATTTTGACCGATATGAGGTTTTCGTCAAGCGCTGTACGGCCAGTGGATTTGGAGCCATCGCTTGATGATGATCTAGAGTTTGTCGATTCCATTTTCGTGTCTTTAGGGTCACTTGAGATGGAAAAAGAAGAAAGTGAGCCCTCAATGGGCTCAGGGTTTGGCGGCCTAGTCCGAGATGTTGCTTTCGAGGTGGCAGCTGAACCAGGGGCGGAGTTAGCAGCTGAATTCACGACAGAATCAGTATCTGAGCCAAAGGCTGGAGACATTGAGAATTCAGGAAAGTAGCTACCGGATCCACTGGCATTGCTTCTAAGTGGGCTAGGGAGTGGCCGAGAGCCTGTAATTATAGACCTTCTGCGTGGGCGACGGCCGGCACGCCCCTCGGAACCAATATGGCCTTCGCTCGCCCTTCTCTTAGCTCTTACCTGGCGTTTGTGCTCCTCTTCTTCCTCTAGCTTACGCACTATAAGTTCCACGTCCCCAATTTCGATAAGCACGTTTTCTGGCTTGAGATCAGTGTGTATAATTCCACACTCGCGATGAAGGTAATCCAAAGCCAATAGCACTTGCTTGGTAATTTGTTGAACAAGGACTTTGGGAATTCCCTTGTAATTGTAGCGTTTTATAAGCCCTAGGAGATTCTCCCCAAGAACTTCAAAAACCATGCAAACGTGAGTCCCGTTGGGACCTACATGTCTAAACGAATCAAGCAATGTGACAACGTGAGCACGCCCAGGGTGATTAGGGTTGGCGGAAACTGCGCGTTTCAACAAGCTGATTTCATCTAATGCAGCTTCCGTGTAGTGGACAGCAGAGCGCACAACCTTCATTGCGACGTGTTTATTGTGATTCTGAGTATCTTTTGCTAACCACACAGTTGAGAAATGGCCCCAGCCAAGCTTTCGTACAATCACATAGCGGCCGTTATTATAAGACTCACCAACGTGAACAGGGTGGTAACCGCCAGGAGTGTAGTCTTTAAGGCTTTCTTCGTCGTTTGGTGTGGCTTCTGATTCAGAGGCAGAACCATCGTCCTCGTCGTTGTCTATCTTCTTATTTTCGGCGATTTTGGCGCTAGCCTTGGCGTCCGCTTCGCTCTTCAAAGTACAGAGGGGAGTTGCACTGGATAGCTCAGTTAGTTGAACTGCACTTTGCGAATTTTTACTCAATTCTGTAAAACTGCTATTGGTAGACCCTAGAGACGAAGCCACGACGTCGTAGCTAGGTGGTTGATCATTGGGCATGTGAATAGTTGACTTTGACTTCACCAGCATTGGAGTTGATACCCTCTGTTTCGTGGTGGCAGTGGGAGAAACAGATTCTTCCATCAAGGATGGCCCGGGAGTTGACGGCGACGGCTCACTGGTGACCAGGGAAAGGGAAGGTTTTGCAGCAGCTTCCGTAGCGGGAATAGCGGCACTTGTAGAAGATGAAAGGCTTGATGAAGATATTGATGCCCCGAGGTGGTGATTATCCTGCTTGCTGTGATGGGTGTGATGAGGAAGTTTGTCTTGAATGTGCAAGAGAAGGCTCTCAGATTTGTGCGAGGTTTTGTTGTGAGAGGGAGTTCCGTTGAGGTCTATATGCATGTTTTTCGCAGACTTGCCCACGACGCTGTTCTTGGTAGCTGTAGGGCTGTTAATTGAGGAATCAGAAGAGAGTTTGGAAGCAGTGGCAGAAGTAGTCTTTGCCTGAGCTTCGTGTAGCTTCTCATGCTTCAGTGAAACAGTGGGAGGGGTCCGCGATGGTAGCTCCATGGTGTTCATTCCGCAGGATTACTGATGGTTAGAGTACCTTTAGCTGGCTTTAGCTGGCTGAGGTTTTCTAGTTCCTGTCCTGGTTTGATATCTTGATAGTTCTCTATAAAAAGTAACTGGCGTTTCCCTGGGTGCCCTATTATCCATAGAAACGATGCTAAGAGCACAGATAGTCGACTGGAAAATGAGGTCGTTGCTTGCGGCGGATACTGGTTCACGCGATGATAAGCGCAATATTATAGATTCGCCCAATAGTTAACGTTGCGGTAACTGATATTGAACAATTGGAGGGCAAACTTGACGCGGCAGATTCCAGAGGCAGAGAGATTGATTAGAATAGCGATGTCAAGTTGTTTATCTTGAGAAGAAGAAGTAGAGAAGTGGAAGTAGAAGGAGAAACTTAGAAATGAGATTGGTATCGATTTCCAACTGAATTTTCCTGCTGTTTCTATTTATTCTATTTTTCCTAATTTTCTTGCTGGTGACAACAAATATTGTTTGCAATTGGAAGCCCTTTCCGTACTTTTGACAGTTACCTTACAAGCTTCAGGCTTTCCACGCGTATATTTCAGCATAGCGGTATATTTAAGAATTTTCTACATGACCTCATTAACAAGCTCAAGCTTTGGCTGGATAAGAACCAAGTGAAGCACTACCTGTGATTGGATGAGCTCTGTAAGCTACTCAGCATACAAAGCACCGGCCGCTGTGAGATCTAAAGGGCTCTAGAAAAAACAACAGCAGTAGTAGAGTTGCGATGGAGTTGTAACATGAATCCGTAGGAAGGCGATTCACGGGTCTATATCCTCAGCATTGACTACTGTTTAAATTGCGCACCGGTAACCTGTCACACTTGTCCTGTCCTAGCTCTATTAATGGTGCTGATTCTGCACTACCGCCCCCAAATGGAATTTACCGTACATTGAGGAATTATAGCGTATTGTAGTATGTTTACTGCAGCAGTGATAATAGCAACCCGTTTTCACGCACAAACTAGGCTCGCTAAATGAAACTACTACGGAAGCGCTGACCATCTTCAACGTAATTATAATCGTTATCATAATTATACCTATAATCATGACCATCGCACTTGAACTCGAACTACCGTAAATGCATAACAATCAATCATAATCATTATCTTCGTCACTATCGTTAACTCTCATTAGTTCATATCATAGAGACCAGCCACGTTATATATAGCTATATCACACGCCCTTCGCAGCTCATCGCTGCCACTGTTGTTCAGTTTAAAGCCAACATAGCCCAAATTGTTTATGATTCCTTTAAATGTGTTTGCAACTGCTTCTTCGTTCGATTCTCGCCTTTCCTTTGGCTGCGCTTCCACTAACTGGCTTGAAAACTTGCCCAGAATGTCCACAAGTTTGTCTTCGTATCTATTGTTGCGACTGATAGTGTGCTCAAGAATGCTTACAATAGTTGATGGGTCGGGCTGTCTATATGCCAAAGCAGGCGCACTAGACAAAACTCCCAGCGATTTGCTTGCCTTAACCGTCACGCCTACATTTATTTCAGCACCGGTTTTGTAAAGGGAATGCAAGAAGTCGATGAACAATTTCGATAATAGCGTTTCTGCTTCTAAAAACTCAGATGCCTCTTCATCGCCGTCCGTAGCCTCGTATTGAAGAAGATCAGCAACTGAAGTATCACATGCAAGTATGATCTCGTTAATGACCTCAATATCATCTTCCTTGTAATATGACCGACCTAATGAGCTCACCATGGCGCCATAGTCCAATGCAGCTTCCATACTCCCTAAGTGCGATGCATAGCTTAGCATGTTGTTGGCAATTTGCGCACCAAGCAGCCGCAACTTTGAAAAGGCTGTCATGTTTAAAAGCTTTTCAACCAGCGAAGCACCACCTCGCTGCAGTACTTCGCCTGAATATTGCACATTTGAATTGATGGTGATGTTTTTTATCAAGTGAGCTCCTTGTAGCCCGAACGGGTCGTTTTCTGTGGTGAAATAATTCATGGCCGTTGGAATTATGTTTGGAACCAAACGAAACAATTCCTGAACTGCTTCATCAGACGTAGCCATGTTGCCCAAAATTACACAAGCAATACCAGTGTACAGCGTGTAATGCAAAGGCTTGTCGGCGTCTGTACCAGACCTGGTGGCAGATATTCCTTTGGGAAGAGAGAATGAGCCAAACAGTAAATCGACTATTAGGCTAAAGAAGGGGTTTGTTTGAGAAATTTTGACTCGATCTCCAAACGAAGGGCGAGTCGATAGAGCGCCAATGGATCCAAGCGCCCTTATACTGATGTCGGGATCTTCGGGGTCGTCTTTGTGAATATATGCCATTGAGAGAAATATCGACATATACATATTAAAATTTTGATCAGTTCCTATGATGAAATCTTCAAATCTCGTCTCACTTTCAAACAGCCTGAACACAGCGCGCGCAGTAGGCACAGCATAGTGCTTTTTGCCGGTGACATGCGTTAAGGATATAGCTGTACACAGCAGTTGTAGAATTTCAACAGGGTACGCTTCACTCGCTCTGTCTTGAAGAATTAACTGTAAAAAAAATTCCATGAAGAGCACAAGTTCAAAGTGCGGTTTCAAGTGCCCAACTTTCAACACATGGGTTACAGACTTAGAAGTATTGTCCAAAGAATTAATGGTTTGCGCGCCGGAGGCTAAACATCAGTAAATTAGCAAAATTCACAAGAACAGAGGACGAACTCACGGTACTCATGGACAAAATTAAACCCTAAGGCAACAACAGCATTTGCCAAATCAGTTGAAGGAGAGTCGCCCAGCGCGCCCATTACGCGAGACAAAAAAGTCCTATTGTCCTGCATTATCCGCCTATTTGCGTCTGAGTATGTATTAGCAGACCTCCAAGACAAAATTCAAATCCAGACAGACTTCGCCTACAATTGTCCGCCACAAGATTGGCCATGACCCGTATGCACTCGATTTGTACTGCGGGGTTTTCGGATGTGATGTATAACAGCATTACGCGTTTCGCAATGCTTTCAGATATAACCAGAGAGCGGGCACTTTCTAAAGGTAGTAGTCAATATATTGCGTTAGCAGCTCGAGCCACCACTCAATAGGAAATGTAACTTACCATCGTGAAAGGCATTTCCAAGTTCCCGCAACGTCTGCTCTAAGGACTCAGGCGGAAACGCGGACGTTAGGGCGTCAAGGAGTTGCTGTAAGTCTTCAGCTTTGGCCATGAGAAAGGGTCTCCAGAATTTAACGAGTGCTTCTATAGTTCCGAAAGATGGAAGGGTTTGAATAGATACAAAAGCTCGCTCTTTTTTATTTTATTTTCTATATCACGCATTTTAGAAAGCAGCCTCATTACTACCGCATTGGGAGACGCTAGGTAACCATAGCAACTAACTCACCACCTCAAAAAAGTTCCACGTAGGACATCACCTCCAAGTTCCAACCTCCATGCCTCCACTCCCAAATTTCACCCTTTCTCTTCATTTCAGCCCGTCAAGCACCAGATTCAGCAGCCCTCAATCATGACCAAAGCTACCCAAGCTCTTTCTGGAGCCATTGTGACCATTGTCACCTACTTTGCTCTGTACTTTGGAACCATTCCTACTTCTGAAACTGTCCAATCTGAAATCCTGCCAGTTCTGCCTTTCTGGGGTCTTGTAGCTTTCGGTGCATACGCTTTGGGAACATTGGGATGGGGTGTTTACTCGTTCAACGACAAGGAGGCCGAATGCAAAGTTCTTCTAGGGGTAAGATTCACTCTTCAACGAGATCTTGTAAAAATCACTAACTCAAGCACGAAGGAAATTGCCGAGGCCAGAGCTGACTTGCGCACTAAGGGCGTTACTGTGGACTAATTGTGATACGAAAAGACCGTATTGGCACGCTCAGCTTAAGGCTTTTGGGCTGCTGAACGGGTTGATGCCTTATAACAATTCATCAGGAACGAACCCTGGCTATTTATTTGTGTTCTATAATACTTGTTTTCTATCGAAACGATTAAACTGTTACCTTAACGTCGCTAAAATTTCACACTAAATTATTAGCTCATAAACAGAACCTCATCTTGCCATAAAAACTCACACATCTCGTACTTTATGAAGCAATTTACTGTAGCTTCTGGACCAATCTTTAGTACAGCCCTAAATACTTAAGAGCTTGCCTGTGTTGTTCGGCGTCTAATTATCACGTGCATCCTTTGATTTATCGATTAGTCTGCTTGCTGTTTCTCAGTCCTAACGTACCTTGATATCTCCTTATTTACGACATCTCTTTATCTTTTCAAATACATTTCCTTTTCCTATTCACTCTTCTCTTGTATGTGCTGGAGGCTGCTGATTTGAAAAAATGCCAAACACGGACACTACGGACCCCACGGTTTACGATCCTTATGAGACTTTGGCTTCCGCACTAGAAAGCCCAGTCTCACCTGTCAATAGCATCTCAGCTGGCACGACTGAACCAAAAAAGAGCTCGCTCGATGAAGATCTTTTTGGGGATGGTGTCCCAATGCTCACGATCGCTGTGCTCTACGAAGAAGCTGCTTTAGACAGCCCGACGTTTAGAAGTTCTATGAACCATCTGAACCACCAATTTGAGAACTTAGATCACTGGCTGGATGCTTTTATAAAAGCGACTCAAAGAATGTCTCAAGAAATGGATGGTAGGTGTATTGAGTATTTGAAAACATTTTTGCTAACCTTTTCTAGTCGTACAAGACCTAGCTAACGCGACCATTTCCAAGTTTGTGCCTGATTTTGCAAGTCGGGGAATTATAGATCATGATTACACCATGCTGGCCATGCGAAGATACGCCGAGAGCTCCCGTCACTACTGGGCAAGTATTACGAAAAAAGTCCGACGCGAGAATGCCGCAATTATTGAGCCTATATCTGAGTTTCAAAAAAATCAGTTAAAATCTTATCACAAGTCTCGACAATTGTTCGATGCTGCTCAATCTCGCTATGACAACTTACTTGCCAGATATCTAGGATTCACAAAAAACAAAGAGCCATCGGCATTGAGAGAAGATGCCTTTCAACTTGTGGAGGCACGTACTGCCTACATCAAGAGTAGCTTTGAGCTTTGCACAACAATTTCATTGACGCAAATTAAGCTAGATGCTTGCTTGATCAAAACACTATCCGAGCCCTGTATACTCTCTCCAAAAGAGTTTGTTGTTGCCAATCCAATATCGCAACACATTGGCATTGAAATGCTTCGCTTAAGATCCTGGACCAAAATCATGCAAAAAAACCACAAGACTCTTTCAAAAGACGTTGAAATGGCCGCTAAAAAATTGGAGCATGCAACAATTGAAAAAGCGACTCCGTCGCGAGACGTAAACTCCTACGCTGTACAAAACTCTACGATTTCCCATTTCGTCCCTGGACCACTCGAAAAAAACAGAAGATCCGATGTAAAATATGGATGGCTGTTTATCAAGTCTTCTAGCAATAAAGGAGTTCGGCAAATCTGGGTGAGACGGTGGGTTTATATAAGAGGTGGTATGTTTGGGTGGCTCAATGTTGCTCCTTCAAAGACTTTCGTGCAAGAGACAGACAAGATTGGCGTTTTGCTTTGCAATGTAACTCCTGTTGTCTCTGAAGACAGAAGGTTCTGTTTCGAAATTAAAACCAAGGACACAGTGCTTTTTCTGCAGGCAGAGACGTTGGAAGACATGCGATCTTGGTTACAGGCTTTTGAGGATGCTAAGCGCTTTGCTATTGAAAGTGACAAGAAGTCCACAATCTCATGTGCGTTCCAGCGATTTCCACCTATGATTACTGAATTTTCATCAACTGCTGGAACATCTGTAGATTTTGAGCTTACAAGCCAACCGAGCCTTTCTCCTAACACTCCAGACGTTCCGACATTGGGCCATAACATAAGCTTATACAAGATTCCAGATGCGTCTAACTTACACGCCTTGATGACCGCGGGCGAATCGCTTGCAAACCCAAGTACACGAGGAGTCACGGGTAAAATTTCGTTCAGTTCTATTGGTCCTTTCGGATCTACATTGGCACCATCTCCCTTGCTTAACCTCCCAATGCCTACATCGATGTCGCAAGAAGCTGTCATCTCTAATAGTCTTGTTATGTCGTCGGTATTTCCGACTGCTACTACCGCCAACTACTGGGGAAGTGTCAATTGGGTAGTTGACAATGATGAGTTGAATATGATTAAAGACCGCAAGCCATTGACTCTTGTCAAAACGCTCTCTCGCCAATCCTCCGTTGTTCATCTGTCTTTGGAACTGAATCCTTCTTATTATCCCCCTGAACTTGGTGCACAAGATGCACAACTAAGAGCTATATTTCAAACAACGCTTGGAGAATCTACTAATGACAAGACGGTATTAGTTTTCAGGTGCCTTTTTCAGCTCAGCAGCAAAAAGCTGATACCTGCTCGGGTGTATCTTACACCGAATAGTCTTTACATTTATTCTCACTGTCTCGGTGTGGTCTATACCAAAGTCATCCCAATGGCTTCTATGGTCAGCATTGAAGGGCGTTCTGGTTTGCGTCAGGACACGCTTTTCATGATTACTTCTGAGTTCACAGCAACCTGTCACATTTTCTTAGATTCCCGCCGTATTCTGCAAAAGCAAATTCAGTTCTTGATTGATAATTACCATTCAGACAAGCCATTAGAATTGGAGGCTATTATCGAACAACTGAATTCACTCAGTGGTGATCAAAAAGGTGATCAGTGGTTTGACGAAGAAACTGACAGAGACCTTGTTGAAGACAAGAGTGGTGAAGTTGATATGTCAATGGCGGAGGCCCTTTTTGATTTGGATACCAAAACAGACGCTGAGAAGCGCTTCTTGCATCTATATATCAGCAACTACATGCAAGGAAACACTGTAACTACAACATCGGGGTCATCAAAAGGAATATCAGACTCACCTCCACAGGTGGAGAAGCAAATTGTTGCAGCGCCCGACATGTCCAAACTCATGTCACAGTTATCAGCTGAACAAGATTTCGATATATCTCCAAAAACCCTTTTTCATATTATGTTTGGGGAAACTTCGTCGGTTTTCAGATATGAAGATTCAGGATCACTTGTACGATCAGGTATAACGTCTTCTCCTTGGAAATTAATGAACTCACAGCGAATGGAACGAGAAATTTATTTCAAAATAGAAGAATCTCGGACACCTTTAGAAGGTGACTCGGACAAGCTCATGTACACTCAACGCCTGGAAAATATGGACGACAACAATAGCTACATTGTATACGAACGTCGGACAGTTATAAAGCTCCCACAGGGTGATAATTTTTACACAGCCCATCGGTTTGTTATAACAAAAACTGCGCGCGGAAACTCGAGATTGAGTATATGGAGTAGTGTTGAATGGATCAAGTCTTCAATCCTGAAGAATATGACAGAGCCTTTTGTTCTTGGTAAATTGAAACATGAAGCCAAGATTGTTGTTAACAGGACACTGCATTGCCGTCGAATGCTCGGAACCAGAGGTGGTACTGCTACTGCCATTCGCATGTTCGGAAAAATAGGTACATCTACGATTTCGGGAGAGTCTATTGAGGGCAATCATTTCGAAAATAGTGAGATCATGAAAGATCCTGTTCTCCCAGAAGACAAAGGTTACAATTCCATTACGATTTCTCGCAATTCCATGGGAATGAGCATACTGGAGGCCGCAGCCAGTACATTTATCAGTTTTGTGGGTGAAATCTGCATGCTTTTACAAAATATTGTAAAAGCAATTTGGAGCGGCGTAACCTCAAACAAAATCATCATTCTTGGGTTATTGTTGTCTTGCTTTTTCAACGCGTTTCTGATGACTCGGTCTACAAGCTCTTATTGGATGGAGCGCCATGCGCAACAGTTTGCGACCAAACTTGCGGCATCTCCACGGTCTCACACTATGATGAGCCGATCAATTCTTTTGCAGGACGTTGACAATCTCATTCACAATGGATCTCAGTTTTCGGTTGAAGCGGCTATAGCGCAAAATCTTGGAGAAGAAATGTCGAATTCTTTTTGTTTCAACAAATTCAAGTCTTTGGCATTGATTCCAGAGAATCCCAGGGAAGCTTATGCTTTTGATGCGCTTGAAGCAGGCAAGGGTGAAGGAAAGCTATTGAATAGCGTTTTTTTGAACGATCACTCATCGCTCAGGACAGCGGAAGCGATGCGAAAACGAATTTTCAGTGCGCGAAGTAAACTCGGCATCCAGCGCAACTCCCTCATGATTGAGTTGAGAAGTATTAACCGGATTGAGAGTGAACTTGTGATGGCGGAATGGCAGTCTTGGCTTTTTGAGGAAGTCTCAATCTGCTCTCGTCTTACGCAAGAATTTCTCTCAATGGAACGAGAAGAAACGATAAGCAGTGACAAGAATTTGAACACTATTGATGACACCTTAAAAGAACCTCTTGTAAATCTGGTACGTGGTTCTTCATTAGAAACAAGAGTGGCCCTCAGAAAGTATTGTCAGAGCTGTTCGCGAGAGCTCAAATACACGTTGGAGTTAGATTCAAAGCTCGAGCAATAAATTTAGTTGAAAAATAAACAGCATGTCATAATAATTATATAGATTGATACTGTAGTTTGTAACATGGATTCTCTTATGGATATTCAGATTATCATTGCCAAAGAGGCTGTTAGCTGGTTCGGGTCAAGCACGTTTGCAGGAACCTGGTAATTGATCGTAAAACGTTGACCACTGGTAGACTACCAGGAAGAAAAACCAAAGAAAGTGGGCATAAGTAATCAAGATTTTGAGAGTATAATGAGAATTTAGATTTCAATATAGTATTAATTCAATATACATTTACATCAAGGCCAGTGATACTAGTAAAGATATAAATTACATCAGAGAGTTCGAGTCTGCAAGAACAATGCATTCAGTATTCGACTTGTCAAGATGTTGTAGAGAGACACAACGCTTTTTCAAAAGCTTGAGACTCACAGAAGTTTCACGGAACGTTTGTGAGATGCTAACAGAGAAAAGAAGGTTCACAGAAGAAGAAAGTTTTACAGAAGGTTAAAAAGGTTCACAATGACAAAAAAAGGTCTTGAAAAAGTTCCAAAATGAACCTGCTCAAGAACATTGTGCATGCTTCTGTAAATGAAATCTAAATGGTCATTGATCACATTTCATAGAAATGATATCGATTCTATAGCATTTGGCCCTGCACCGCATGAGCAGACAGCATACAACAATTATAGTCCAATATATTGGTTTGTCCTAGCCGGGGCATTTACAAGCTCCTGTCCCCTTGATAGATCCGCTGCCCTTAAAATCATACAATACCGAATGGTTACCATGTCTCAGAGAGGCCTTCCCAATCAAATCGAGATTTCAAGGCCCAAGACCAGCCTGTGTAGACTCTAGACCGGAGGTCCAGTTTGGGTTCGTGCCATGAGACAGCACAAGCGTTAAGCAAGCAGTTCAGGCACCACATCAATTGAAAAAATGAGCTTAACGCACCGCAGAACATCCAGGCACTATCCCTCTCTAATAGAGTCTGACATATGCTGGCATTGGCCATAACCTTTAGCCTTCAGCCGTAGAAAACTCAAATTGCGTTGCATATTCTAAATCATAGTGCAAAGTGCTGACTCCACCGGTTTCCACCGTCATGCCCCGGGCGCGTCCAGTTCGGTTTCAAATTCCCTAACTGGCCGGTCCAGTTGTATACTGCAAAAGTGCAAAGTTAGTATAGGCTACTTTCTTGGGCTAGTGGAACAGCATTCCTTCACTGCCGCAACGGATCTTTCTCTCATTCTTGCTAGCCTTGTTACCAGTCTTGTTGTCCGTCATGTCATACTATTGGCGTACACATGTAGTGCCTGCCTGTAGTGTGTCTTATTCTCATCTCAGCCAAAGCTCCCTCGCCACATAACGTACGTCCTACAGCAGTCATAAACTGCGTGAAATACACCGCTAGCCCATCGAACTTCACACTACTACGCCCCAAAATAGGACTTTTACATAAAACTTTTCAAGAATTTCTAATCTGGCTCCCTTCTGACTTCCTAGATCGCTTCCCAGCCAAGATCAACTTTGCCCGCTGTGAACACAGTATATTTGGCACAATGGGAAGCCAGCTCAATGCGATCAAAGCGGTGTCTGCCGATGAATTGTACGGGAGAGAGCCATCAGGCGAGAATCTCATATCTAGCCTGAACAGCAGCGCTTCGAGCTTCTCAGTCGCCTCGCATCACAAGTTCTCGCCTTCACGCCAGCCCGAACCGTCTTCGTCGACTTCCGACCAGGAGGTGGTTCCAATAATAACTAGATCTCGCATTTCACAAGAAACAGCTGTGCTGTTTCTCGAGACCGCCAAAAGCTCGGGCACACAGGGCGCGCAGGGTGCGCAGTCGAAGCGGTTCTCATTTCTTCGAAGAATTAAAAAATCCAAGACATCCTCTTCTGCTGATGTCTTACCACCACCCTTACCGCCTCTACCGCCAAAACCCGCCACGAGACCGTCTTTGACGCCGAGTAACAAACTGCTAGCACTACCTCCAGCTATTCTGAGAAACCCCAAGGCACAGTTGCCGACACATTCCGCGAATATGAGCGGTAGGCTGAAAACCAAAAGCCTCGCAGACGAGCTTGACAATGAAGTCGAGCAGGCGTCCCAGATTGCCAGAATGGCTCTACTTGAAAGCCAAGTTGAGACCAAAGTGCAAGCTAAGGTAAGTAAAGTTCCCAAAATGCTCCAGAGATCTGTAGCACCGGTGGTGGCTGGTTTGGACTTGGCTTACTTGGATCATTTGCAGTGAGATCCTTCCTAATAGAACGGTGAACGGTTCTAGCGACCGAAAACAGCCAAAATCCAAAATCACCCATTCCCTTTCTTCTCTGCGCACCGACGTCTTCTGTTTTAATTTTTTTTTTTCCTATTTTTGTTTGACATTTCTTTAAACCTTTGCAATTATTTCCACTGTATCTAGCTAACTCATGCTCAAGGCAATGGAGTCTTCGTTGCCTCATGTGCCCGCTCCAGTGCCAGAAGAGCACATGCCTGAGACCTCAGAGACTTCTCTCCAGCCATCCTTAGATATTCGCGATAACATGCACGGTTTTTCCAGCCATAGGAAGGCAGCCTCGTCTGCTTCATCCCTTCCAACGTTAACTCCGCCGCCGCCGCTACCTACTATTGAAGCCTCGCCCGCGACGTCTCAAACCTCAGCCGTGAAATCGCCGGTGGGAAGCGCCAGCATGACCCGGCACTCCAAAACTCCATCAAACGTTACACAGCATCGTCTTTCAATTGCACCGAGCCTCGCTCGTAACTCAATGATATCGCAGTACTCTCCAGTGATTGAGCGTGCTACAGAAATGACAGTTACCAGCACGTTATCGCCATCTCCAGCCATCCCGTCAACTTCAGCTGCTGCGGACCACATTTCTCTTTATAAGGATGCAACCCTGGCTCGATCCATTTCCATCGATCAGGTAAGGTCGTCGACACTGGAACTAGAGACGCTCCTGTCAGACATGAAGGCGCTGCGAAAGTATTCTGGAACGCCGGGCACAGTTGCGTCGCGCAATCCGAATGTGTCACCCTCCCCTTCTTATGCGTCTAGCCGTGCGGCTACGCGTCCAGGGCCTTCGCATTCAACGCCGCTTCCGTCCATGGCCACCTTCGTAGTCACGCCGTCTGTCACAGTGGGCTCACAGACATCGTCCTTGAATCGTACTAGCGGCGAGTCCATGAACTCTCGAGCGGCCACTTCCATGGCGCAACTAGCTCCTCCGCAATCGCAGTCGGGCCGTTCACCAATATCTGATATCAAAGCAGGCAACACTGCTGCAGGTGGTCGACAACCCAGCGCTTTGTTTCTTCCCACTGTGACTGGTTTTGGCGAAGTCAAAAAAGTCTCCTCCACAAGCCACCTTGACAAGGACCTGCCGCCAGCCCCTGTAACATTGCCACCGATCTATGGACATGCTCGTGCAGACTCCGCACCCATATCAACTAACGACGGCAACAGTCATCGTTCTCTGAATGGGCCTGAGGCGAAGTCGCCGCCCTTAAACGTGCCACAATTCCCTCTGCCAAACCCTCCTCAAAAGTCTGGCTTCAAGAACCCAACACACGCTCGATCAGCCTCGTTACCGGTTCGTTTCAAAGAAAGCCACGATATAATCGAGTCCAACCCAGTATCAGCCAGTGACAACACTTCTGACTCGGAGGCAACGGGGACAACACTGGCTAAGATTTCTAATGTCGGATCTTCAGGTGATGAGCACGTAGATCCCAAGCCCGACGCAAAGCCACCTGCAATGGACTTCGACTTTCCGCCGCGCAGCTCTAGCTCTACGCCCGTTGTTCCTGCACCTTTTGTTTCTGCACCTTTAATTTCCCAGAACCATAAAGCCCTAGTGGACCAGAAAGAAGGCCTTCAAACGTCTGTGTCTTGTGACAAAGCTGCCGTGCTTACCTCTTTAATACCGCCAACTGGACCTCATAAAGAGCAAAGCCAAGCGCTGGAGACTTATCCTGCACCGCCGTTCCTTGTCATAAGAAGAGACATTAGCAATCTGGACTCGTCAAACGAAAGCTACCAGACAGCACATTCACACACGGATACCTCAGATGGCGAAGAGCTGTTTGGTTCTGAGGGTGAAAACACTAATGAAAATATTAATAAGGTAGGCGCGGGCCCCTTTGTTTCCCAAACAAGACCACTGGTGTCAAATACAATACTGGATAGCCAGTCACAGCAAGATTTGCACCAGAGCCCAAATAAAGAGCATTCCCTTGGCACCACCAGCACTGGTAGTAATGTCTCAAGCAAGAACAACGCCCACGCGCCGCCGTCGACTCTACTGCCTTCCGCCGTCATTGCATCGCGCCAAAGCGAGGCTTTTCAAAAAAGCAAGCCTCGAACAAGCGCTCAGCAGCTAAGCCATCATCAACGTACAATCTCATCGCCGTTGCTTTCTTATATGCCTCCTCCACCATCTTCAAACTCTGGCTCATCTATACGCGAATCCCTCTTATCACTAAATAAACGTCTCTCTACGGAAAACATGAACATGACAACCCCTTCTTCTCTGAACGCCCCTGACACGCCAATTGACCCATCTGAGGAACAACTGGGGGTTTCAACGGCGTGGGCTGTACAAAAGGCCAGCCCAGAAGATAACCCTGACGAAGACCATTCAGTACGCTCAATAGCGGAAGGCCAAAGCACAGAAACCAGTATGCCGCTCAGGAGGCATCGAACATACGGCAGGTCGGGGTCAGGAGAGCATCAAGCATCATCAGCAACAAGGCTTAGCTACAGCAACACAGTGGCGTCTACAAGCGAGGAACGATTACGACGCCCCAAACAACGGCGCAGCCGGGAGAGCCAACTTGACCGTGCTCGTACAATACTTGGTGCTAATGCTGGTGTTGGTGCTGGTATTGGTTCAGAGCGCGGCAGCCGCACTGGCGTAGAATCTGAAGGGGTGTATGACAATGACAGCTTGTTGCCAAAAGCGCCGTCCCGGCATAGATCAAGTAAACGCAGCATGAAAAAGAAGACTAGTGGCGAAAGTGCTACTGGGGGGTCCACTACCGCAACCGCCGCTGGTGCTGATGCTCCTCCAACGAGTCGACGGCCTTTTTCTCACGCGGAGCTTCAAAAACTAATGGGCATGTCTGAAGCCACACTTCGGCTAGAAGAGATTGACATGCCGCCAACGGAACGGCAGCTCATAGAGAAGTTTGTGAATGCATTGGCTAAGTTGAGCGCGGATATTAGTGATGATCGGAACAAGAGGCCTGAGGGTATTAGGAGACTACACAACGCGTTAAGAGCTATTGAAGGTTGGATTTAATAGTATTCACTGCTCACTGTTTACTGCATACACTGCGGCAGTGGTTTTGAAAACTAAACAGAAGGACGAAAAAAGAAGCAAGGCGTACCCATGGTAGATTTAAAAAGATAAATGCTGCTAGTTTGTGTAGTATTAGTTGGTTATAAAAGAAGTGTAGATAGAATTATACAGGTGTTCCAATCTTCTTTTTCGTCAGAGGAGTCAATTATGGCTATAGCCTTATTTATGGTCAACAATTAGACAACAGTCTTTCCCTCATTGACCTTCTTGCCTGTCTTTTGGATAGTGGCAAGAACTGCGTCATAACCCAAAGCCGGGGCAGTCTTGACATTGACGAGCTGGGTGTCAAGATTAGCGTCCACACTCTTGACTCCATCAAGCTTATTCAGGGCCCGAGTAACCGCACCGGAGCAGCCTGTATTTAGAGTGTTAATTAGCTGGAAATATAAGAACAACTCAAAAGCAGTATAAAGCTTACCGGAGCAGGACATGGTCACGTTGAATTGATATTCGTGGTCAGACATGGTGTTCACTGTAATTCAATATAAAATATTTCACAAGAAATGGCCAAGAGAGAAGTCCGAATAATAATGAAGAAGCGTTGGAGGATTCGGAGTTTTTTGTGTATTTATAAGAATCTCGTAAATCCCGTCCAAGGTGAATTCGAGGGTGAGAGGTTTTTGTGATTGCGTTAGTGACGAGGAAGCCGCACACCCAGCGAATATATCGCATGCACATAGCCTATCCATACCATAGTTTTGAACTTTGCTGAATAATAATTTGCTCATGGGTGTGGTTTAGTAGCATGGAGTAAGTAGCTATAGCCATATCTACGCTGTACGACTGCGGTAGATTCTAGGGCAGTGGTAAAATTCACCACGATATGGGCACTGACTAACGAACATCTCGCAGGGTAACTGGTACACAAGCCCAAACCCCTTTACACACAAAATCACTGTGTGCCTGCGGTACGGTGCGTAGCTGCGATTGGCAGAAAATGCCAGTGAAAATTGTGCTGGTTTCACTACCACCACGATCTTAAACGTCGACATACAAGAACTGCCTCCAGCACCAGGACCATGTCGCTTCCACAAAAACCAGTCAGGCTCCCCCACTTGAGCAAGCTCAGAGTCAAGAGCGCTCTTCCTAGAAAGACCGGCGGTCCTTGCAACGTAGCGCTGACGAATCTGCTGTCGTGCTGGGCCTCTAACGGCCAAGGTCAGCGTGCCTGCAACGGCTTGGAGGTCGAGCTCAAAAACTGCATGGCCACTAGAGTAAGTTGTGATCCAGTGGGATCTGAACTTGAGGACTAGGAAAAATTCTAACTTTCGTGTACTAGAGCAACCAAAAAGCAGTGAAATCGTCCATTAACTTTCACGCTGCTAGACTGAAGGACAAAGTGAACCCTCCTCCTCACGACTAAACTGCCATGACTGTGTTCCTTGGGCCTTCTGACTACTCTTGGATGTTTTTTGAAGGCTTTGAAGACCCAATACCATTACCAAATGTAAATATTCAATAGCTGCGTTTCTTCTTTCCCATAGCAAAATACTCATTCAATCCGTACACCACAGAACCAATGTTTTGTTTTTTTCGTGTTTTTATTATTATTTTACTCTTTTACGATTTTATTATTTTTATTTTTATTTATTTTCCCTTCTTTGTTGATGCCACCACCTTTTTCTATTGATAAATAGTTCCACACTGTCCATCACCTCCTCTTATTCTCCCTCGTTTCCAGCTTCCTTCTCCTTCTTCTGCCCATTCGCTATCCGGTCGCTCTTCTGTCATCAGCTACCGCGTCCTCGCATCAATCTTGACGTATCTCTCTATCCCTCTCCCGCAATGGACAATCCAGTGGGCCATGACGATAGAGTCTTGCAGGACATTTCCCGTAAAGTAGACCGTGAAAAGGTCCTCATACAGGGCGCAAAGGCTTTACGCAGCTCTACTACAAACCCGCTGGTTCAACAAAAGTGCGACACTAATATCCGCGAAGCTCAGAAAAATATAGAATATCTGGAAGAGCGTTTACGCCAACTACAGATTCGCAAACGCAATTCAATCTCTGCCGACTTCTCGAGTTCAGACTCCTCTTCTCAGCCTTTATCTGGCTCTGTGAACACCGCCTCGTTCAATTCCGCACTCAATCAGCGAGACGCTGCTCTAGGTATGTACACTTTTGACTCTTTGCCTGCATGCCTCTAATCTTTATAATATAGTTGCCCCCGGACAGTATGCCGCGCCTACCACGCGCCCGAATTACGCACGCCTAGACCTCATCAAATATGACTCGCCGTATCTTGGCCCGCGCATCCAGCTCATGCTGCAACAGCTCGAATTCAAGCTCAGCGTTGAGAAACAGTACAAGGAAGGAATCGAGAAAATGATCCACCTGTATCAAATTGAAAATGACAAGCGCAGTAAAGCAGAGGCCGAAGGCAAAAAATTAGAGAGCACCCAGAAAATACAACTATTGACCAAATCTCGCAAACGATACAATGACATGCACATTGACTTTGAAGAAGAGAGCGCTGGCGATGACGAAAGCATGAACGTGGCCAACCTGCGACGCCCACTATCTGGAAATCTTCACATTTCCTGCCTCGCCGTCAAAGACGTTGATCATGTAACAAGTGCAAGACCTCTGAGAAACCCTGAATCAATGATCACTGTCAAAGTCGAAGATCAAACTCGTGCAAAAACGAGGCTTTCCCGCACAGACAAATGGAATGAGGAGTTTGATATATCCGTAGACAAGGCCAATGAAATTGAAATTGCGGTCTACGACAGATTCGGTGATCAGAACATTCCTGTTGGTCTCATGTGGTTACGCATATCGGATATAGCAGAGGCCATTCGTCGCAGGAGAGTCGAACAAGAACTAAACCAAGCTGGCTGGGTCAGTGCCGCGAAAGTTCAGTCGACTGCCCACGGCGGCAATGGTGGGGGCAGTGGTGGCAATAACAGTCATTTCGCAGCTCAACTTCCCGGCGGAGCCCAAACAAACACTGGCCTAGCAGAGAGTTCCTTAGGAGGTCCACACATAAATCCTGCATCACCTGCTATGACTATTGACTCGTGGTTTGTTCTTGAGCCCGCTGGTCAGATTCACTTATCTCTTGGATTCGAAAAAGCTAACAGAGGCCTGAAGCGTCCCTACGATGGTATTGGTGGCCTGGGTAGACAGGGTGCCATTCGACAAAAGAAAGAGGAAGTTCACGAAATGCACGGTCATCAGTTTGTGCAGCAGCAGTTCTATAACATTATGAAGTGCGCGCTGTGTGGCGATTTCCTTAAGTACGCTGGTGGATATCAGTGTTTAGACTGCAAGTACACTTGCCACAAGAAATGTTATCCCAAGGTTGTCACGAAGTGCATATCCCGTGCCAGCACAGAAACAGACCCCGATGAAGAAAAACTCAACCATAGAATACCTCACCGTTTTGAACCTACGACCAATATGGGCGCCAACTGGTGCTGCCATTGTGGCTTCATCTTACCTTTGGGCAAGAAAAACGTGAGAAAGTGCACGGAGTGTGGATCGACATGCCATGCGCATTGCGTACATTTGGTCCCTGACTTTTGCGGCATGTCTAACGAGGTTGCGAACCAAATTCTTTCAGAAATAAAGCTGACGAAAAATCGAAAGGCTGCTGCTGGTGGTCGCCCTACGAGCTTAGCTCCTACTACAGGAGCCCAGCACAGAACTCCTGGCCAGTTATCTCCAGCTGATACCACTAGCCAAACCTCGAGCTCTCAGTCTCCAATCTACCAGCATTTGCCCAAATCTCCTCAGCAACTTATTCACCAACAACGCCCGCAACCTCAGCAGCACCAGCCATATCAACAACCCATTCACCAACCAATTTATCAAAATGCCTCCCAAGCCATTCTCCATCCGTCTCAGCAGATATCTCAGCTGCCCCTCCAGCAATCTCAGCAAAGTTCACTACTTTCTCAGTCTGATCGGCTTTCACCTGTCCACTCTGATAACTCACGGAACCCTGCGAAAAGACAATCCCCCGGTGTGGCATCTTCATCTCAGTCAGTTGGATCGCCTGTTGGTGATAGCATTTCTCCGTCTGCTTCTTCTACGGATAATCCAGCTTCTATCGGAAGCGCTATTCCTGCTGTGTCAGCGGCTATGGCCAGTCTACGTCCTCAAAAATCTCCTGCTAACTCCTCCTCGTCACAAAGTTTAGCCGTATCGCCACATTCTAACACGCCCTCTCATTCAGCCAAGTCTTCTTATACAAGTGAGCGGGAAACTGCGGCTTTGCAGGAGCAGATAAGGTTCCAACAAACATCTCATACTTCCACTGCTTTGGTGCCCACAAGCTCTGAAGGTCTTAGTCCTAACTCACGTGCTCGCCAATCGCTGCAACTATCTCCTGTGCAACAGCAAGTATCTCCGCGCCGAAACAGACGAAAAGTTGGATTGGATGACTTCAATTTCCTTGCAGTGCTTGGAAAAGGAAATTTTGGCAAAGTCATGCTTGCTGAATCCAGAAACACAAAATCTCTTTACGCCATCAAGGTTTTGAAGAAGGATTTTATAATTGAAAATGACGAAGTCGAGAGTACACGGTCCGAAAAGCGAGTGTTTTTAGTCGCTAACAGAGAGCGGCATCCATTTTTGTTAAATCTTCACTCTTGTTTCCAAACTGAAAACCGTGTATACTTTGTAATGGAGTATGTCAGTGGAGGAGACTTGATGTGGCACATACAGCAGATACCTTTCACGCCTCGCCGAGCTCAATTCTATGCAGCAGAAGTGTTGTTGGGTCTAAAATACTTTCATGAAAATGGAGTTATTTACCGGGATCTGAAGTTGGACAACATTTTATTAACTCTCTCGGGTCACATCAAGATTGCCGACTACGGATTATGTAAAGAAGAAATGGGTTACGGCAACACCACGGGCACGTTTTGTGGAACGCCAGAATTCATGGCGCCCGAAATTTTGCTGGAACAAAAGTACGGGCGCGGAGTCGACTGGTGGGCGTTCGGAGTTCTCATATACCAGATGTTGCTTGGACAGTCACCGTTCCGAGGAGAAGACGACGATGAGGTGTTTGATGCCATTTTGTTAGACGAACCGCTCTACCCTATACATATGCCTCGCGACTCGGTGTCCATACTGCAAGGCCTGCTTACGCGGGAACCAGAAAAACGCCTGGGATCTGGGCCCAAGGATGCAGAAGAAATTATGGCGCACGACTATTTCAAAAATATCAACTTTGATGACATTTATCACTGCCGAGTGCCCCCTCCGTATGTTCCGCAGATTGACTCGCCGACGGATGTCAAGAACTTTGACCAGGAATTTACGAACGAGGTGCCTGCGTTGACGCCTGTCACTAAGACCCTGACGCCTGCAATGCAAGAACAGTTTAGAGGATTTTCGTACCTGAGCTCGACAAACATTTGAATTTGAAAAAAGGAAGCTTAAGGGAGTATGACGAAATGTCAAAAGAATTATAAAATTGAGAATCAAAACAAAATCGAATAGGAATAGGAAAAGTAAATTAAAATATAAATCTTGAGAGGAACAGTGAAATATATATATATATATATATATTTAAAAAAAGAAAAAAGAAAGAGAACGGAATAACACGATTTGAGTTGAATAAAATGAAATAACTAAAGAACTAAACTAGACTGAAAAAGCTATGAAAGAAGACAAGAGGAAAAGGCAAAAAGACATGAATTATGAAGAAAGAAGAAAAATATTCGTTAAACGGTTAGTTAAAGAAAAAAGAATTACAAAAAACTAGAAAAAGAAGAACCGGTTGCAATCATGACTGTCCCTTTTTTTTTTCTTTCTGTTTTCCATTCTCACATCTAACGCTATAGCTATGTCAGCAATAGCACTAACAATAGCAGTAGTTATAGCGATATGATTAACGGGCGTAAAACACAAGCTTCTGTTTATGCCCCAAAGCCTGCTTGAACTCATCGTCGCCTCTCAGTTCAGACAGCTCACCTGTCCGGTCGTCCTTGTGCAGTAACACCATGTTGGGCAGCTCCAGCCGCTCTGTGATGCGCGCAGTAAGTGCTTTGAATGAAATCGACGTGGGAACACGCAGAGCAATCAAATCGTCTTCATGAAACACTTTGATCTTGACCCAAGAGTCAGGGTGTGGAGTTAGCGCCAGAGCAGCAGCTTGAGGAGGGGGGGCAGCAGGAGAAGGTTCACCGTTGGTTTCAAGAGCCAATATGGTATGATCTGCTATAGATGTAGCTGGACCTGGACTTGCCGCACGTTCCGAAGGAACAAGTCCCTGTTTTTGTTCGACGATGTGTTCCACAGGGTGGTTAAAGGACGCTGAGCGAGACGCCTGTGACTGCTGAGAAGAACCGTACGAGCGCGTGCTTGTAGGGGATGCAGGCACTTGTCCTCGATTTGAATCAAGAGTCTGCGAAGAGCGTTGTCGCTGGTGTTGCGCGTACTGTTCAGGAAGCTGAGATTGGTTGCTGTCGGCGTAAAAATCTTGGGAGTTTTGTGCCTGGTAATCATTCTGCTGTTGTATCTTTTGCTGCAGCTGCTGGTGTTCATATTGTTGTTGTTTCTGCTGCTGCTGCTGCTGTTGTTGTTGTTGTTGTTGTTGTTGTTGTTGTTGCTGAGACCGATCTACAGACACAGACGAGCCACTAGGATTACTGATAGACAGCGTATTACTAGACGTAGGGGAAATGGCTGACGTACTGGAGTTGCGGTTAGGAGGCTGTGGCATTGCCGACGTAGGAGTAGAAGTTTCGATGTCACCAGTGCGGATTGCAAACAGCTGCTGGACTATTGCACTCCTGGAAATGTACTCAGGCATAAGTGTAAGATTACGCACATAATCGTCGAGGTTAGCACGACGCTGGCTGGATATAGAGTCATTGACATAGGTGAGAGGGCCAGGCATAAACGGCAGAGTCCGCATCTTGCCAGTACGGCCAGCTTCTTCAGGAAACTCGTCCAGGAGGTTGATTTGGAAATCGTAAAAGTCTTGGTAGTATCGACACAAATTGCGATACTTGCCGTTAGAGAGTTTCGCAACTACAAGGTACCAGTATCGGTCATTGTCAAACGCGTAACGCTCGACAGACGCTGAAACTACAAACTCTTCATTTGAGCGAGCATCGGGCTGGCCAGCATATGAGTCTTGGCTACCATTTAAATGAAGGTTCTTGAGTTGTTGCGTGACCGTTGGAGCGTTATTTGTAGTAGACAAATCGTCAATCTTGCCTAGAGGGATACTACTTGCTTTGTACTCCGCTGCCAAGCGCTTCCATTCTTCTACACGCGGAACATTTGCCCGGCGAATAGCGTCTTCCAAATTGTCAACCGGTTTGTTTGAACCAATATCACGCACCTCAATGAATGATATAGGAATCAGACCTGGGCCTCCAAGTCGGCCGATGGGCTTGGCCACAAACCATTCGTCGTTTGACTTAGCTATAATGATAATAGACTCACCAGCATTTGCCTGTAGCTCATCTGACCGTTCAGCCACAAAATCGTACAAAACGATTCCGTAGAGTTGCGAGTGGCCAGCCTTATTCGGATTGTTTGTATTGTTTTTGGATTGAGAACTTGAGCCAGATGATATTGATGCGGCATGCTCTGCTGAATGAGTAGAATGAGGAACCACGGTGGCAACAGATGCCGCGGTGGCTGTAGTTGCTATAGATGTGCTCTGAGAATGGCCATGGTTAGAGGGGGCCGCGGTGGCCGCGGTGGCGGCAGCAGCAGTGTGAAGCGGGATAGTTGGGATCGCGTCCTTACGCGAGACCACTTCAAAGTATGGAACGGGCACCATACCTAGAGCATTTGAAGGTGGGTCAAATGCCTGAAACCACTCTGTAGAGTTCTCGTGGCCAGTTACATAGAGAAAATCACCTTTACGGAACCTGAGCTCACCTGGGCCCTGTGGATTATAGTCGTAGAGGGCGCGGATGATTTTCTTTGGGGGGATGGTGGCATTTTTGTTAACGGTGGGAACTCCAGCCGTGGCAGGAGCGCTATCAGAAGAAGTTCGCTTTTCACCCTTGAAGGAGCGGCGAATACCCTACGAGCGTGTTAGTATAATAAACGCGGACAAGCAAAAGCAGGACAATCACACCTTTATCATCTGAGAAGGCTTAACAATAAAGGCTCAATGAAATGTAAGCCCAGTGTTGCAAAAGCCGAAAGAGTCTGGGCGGTGTGATAGGGAGCGTCAGCGCAAGAAACGTATGGACAATGCGTAAGGCAGGAAACTGGGTCTGAGTGTTGAGAAGACGTGAGCGCAGTTTGAAGAAAAACTATAGGGTGTTCAAAGGCGCTGGTGTTGGGCGATGAATAAAGAGAGTCAGATGGAGCCGAGACGATGTTAAGTGGTCAGTGCTAAAACTTATTCTGAGGTGTGTTTAAAGTGCAGATCTTGAACAAAAAGAACGATCAGAGTTTGATGGAACGACAATCAGGCCCTTGCTGGGTGTAGCTGAATGTAGCTAGGTGTTGCTGGGCGAGGCTTGGTGAGGCTAGGCGTAGGCACAGTGATTGGGTTCTGTAGGCGGCGTGTACAGATCACCGAGACAGGGTTCACGTAGGTTTGCGATGGAGGAGGGAAGGAGAGAAGGAGAAGAAAAAAGAGGGAAAAGGGCATTACAGGGCAATTGTTACACAATCCAACATAACAAAAAACAAAAAAAGAAGCCTAATTTGGTCGCAGAGGGCGCACGGTCTGTTACATAAGACTTGCTCTTTATTAGTCATCTGTAGCATATGCTGAATCATTGCTGATATAATTGTTTTGGCGTCTAAGTCAGCCGTGTGTGTGGCACAGCTATTGGCGTAGGAAACTCTGCTTCTTTTTGGGCAGATATTGCGTTATGCGGCCTTCAGAATGGCTGTTGTGTGCTACCTATACCAGTCTATGCGCTACTTAGCCAGTAGCGAAGTACCTGTTTGACCAGTATGCTCGACATCTAATACTGGTCTGTGTCTAGCTGTTGCCGCATTGAGCTGTGAGTAACACCGTTCCCTGCGAACTTCCGAGCACGCACCAGCCACAAAAGCTAGGTTCAAGCCTCAATTATGACTACTCCTTCCAACAGTGAGACCTAACTTGACGTTCTTGTCATTGCTATAGCTCCTGATAAATTCTAATAAACCACCTAAAATGAGCTTTATTCTTGAGAAAAAGATTGCGGAACTCGCCGTTAAGCGAGCCTCCCGCCTGGCAAAACTGGTCGCAGACTCTCATGCCGTCGGATCCATAACCAAGGCAGACCAGTCGCCAGTGACTATTGCCGACTTTGGTGCGCAGGCCATCATCATTGGAGCCCTGAAACATGTTTTTCCCAATGACAAAGTTGTAGGCGAGGAAGACGCTGACGATTTGCGAAAAGACCCCAAACTTAGAGATACTGTTTGGAAGCTGGTACAGGAAGCTACTTTGCACGACTCGTGGAACTCAGAGATCGGTGCACTGGATACACCCGACGCCATGATGGACTCCATTGACTGGGGTAACTACACGGGAGGCCCCAAGGGCCGTATGTGGGCGTTGGATCCTATCGACGGAACCAAGGGTTTTCTGCGCCGTGGACAGTACGCCGTGTGTCTTGCTCTCGTTGTTGACTCCGAAGTTGTTGTTGGAACTATCGGTTGCCCGAATCTTCCTTTGGACTACAAGAATGCGAGCGCTAGTGAAAATGGAGTGCTCTTCAGCGCTGTTGAGGGCGAAGGGGCTTATCAGGCTCCGCTGTTTTCGTCAGGTTCGCCTACCAAAATTCAGTTCAACCCCATTACGGAGGCTGCTGCTGGCACTTTCTGCGAGAGTGTTGAGGCCGGTCACAGTGCGCATGGCACGCAAGCCAGCATTGCAAAGGCCCTTGGTATCACAAAGCCTAGCGTGCGCATGGACTCTCAGGCCAAGTACTGCAGCATTGCTCGAGGTGACGGCGACATCTATCTGCGCCTGCCTGTCAGCGCGACCTACGAAGAAAAGATTTGGGACCACGCCGCTGGCAATGTTCTCATTCGCGAGGCGGGTGGTGTTGTGACCGACATGCACGGGAATAAGCTTGACTTTGGAGTCGGGCGCACGCTGAAGAACAACAAGGGCGTCATAGCAGCAGCCAAGGCTGTCCATGCCGATGTTCTCGAAGCCGTCAAGGCTAGTGTCTAGTCTACTGAACGCATATATCATATAGTATAACAGCGAAGTGCTCGATAGTGGAAGCAAAGCCGTACAAAGTAGCAACAACCAGCAACGGCCACTCACGTGCTTCTGACCAAATTTTGAGCCTCTTTTTGACGTCACTTCCAATTTGGCCATCCCCTCCCGTTTTTCAAGGCTTCACCATCCTCTACGTACACCACAGACACCCTCCTCACCAAGTACTTGCGACCATGTCACGAATAACGCCTGCCATTCGCAAGGCCCGACAGGCCTCTACTGCACATGACGGTGGCGAGACCCGAAAAATACACCTCCGTAGAGCGCACAAAAAGTCCCATCTCGGTTGCAAGGTATGCAAGAGTCGGCGAATTAAGTGCGACGAGCAGCTACCGATATGTTCGCAGTGTAAGCGGTCTAACCAGGATTGCTCATACTTGCGATTTACGGCTGACGAGGTCCGAGAACACGAAGAGAAGAAAGCACAGGCAGCGCAGTCTTTAGCGGCTTCCGACCCGGCGCCAGTTGTTGCTAAACAGACTTCACCACCCACCCCTATAACTTTTGGCACATCTGGAATATATGCTGCTGCCTCTCGACCTCCTCGCGGAATGGCAAAGTTTGCTGGCATTGCTGGCTCAAGCCCGCAGTCTGCCATTTCTTGTAGCGAAGGCGAAGGCGATGCTAGGCCTGCGCCGCCTAGTAGCGACACTCCAGGCTCCAGCTTCAGCAAGTCTTCGTCAGACTCTCCGTCGAACCAGGGAATTTCCGTTCCCTCGTTGACTGAGCAGCAATCTCGAATCCCTGACCTGGAGCGGAGGAATCTGGCGTCTACTGTGGCTATTGCGCGCCACGGATTTGAAACAGACTTCATTCGTGATGCCTACGCCAACTGGATGAACAATACTCTAGCGCTAGCGTACCACCACACCTGCTTGTTTCATGCTACCATGGCCTTTTCTTTTGGCTTTTCGTACCTTAAAACACACAAGCCTGAACATCACGCTAGCTCGGATAAACACCGTTTCATTGCTTTACAGGAAATACAGCAGGAGTTATTGAAAATTACTCCTGCCAACACTGACGCCTTGCTAAGTTCGTCGCTTCTCTTGTCTTGGGATGTGTTTTTGCAGGAAGATAGTATTTCCTCATATATTACTCTGTCGCGCGGTTTGGGGGCAGTCCTGGAACGTGTACAGGCTGTCATGGCCACGACCCAGATGGCACTGTGCATGACTGAGTCACTCTTCCAGTCGGTAAAGAACATTCTGCATCCTGCGTACGATGAAACGTTCCTTGTCGAGCTGTTACAACAGATCCAGAGTATAGCCTCGTTTATACAGGATTCGCAAGACCCTCTTCTCATTTCCGAGCATGATCACTTGGTAGACTACTCACTAAGAATCTACCACTTTTTGAAGACTTCCGCTCATACTGCGGAGGTGGATTTTATACACGACCCGTCCTCGCTGTTTGATTTGATGCGAGAATGGCTGGCCAAGTTTCCAAGTCAGGCGCTTTCGTCGCTAGATGTTCAAACCAACAAGCATGCTATTGTTCTTCACACCTACTATCATGCTCTTACCCGGGCCCTCGACGCGCTGCTTCCTGAAGCTCGCTATCTATTTCAATTCTCGTTTGTCGGGCCCATAGACCTGGTAGCACCTGAGAACTGCGTACACTACGTGGAAGATCTTCAGGCCCTGGAGCTTTTGGAGTATCCTGTTCGCCTTATATCGTTTTTCAAGCAAAGACAATTTGAGCTCAACAAGATCTATATTGCAACAGACCCGCTGATAATGACAGTAAAAGGCGTGCCTCTCTATAGACTACCGCCGCTTGAGCCTGTACGCGAAATCTACGTGACATCTTTTAAAGACGATTTTGACGTTCAGAGCCGGATGCCCCATGTTACCGTGCCAACACGCCATAGCAGCTCGCCGTCATATTCAGTCGCATCAATAGGGTCCGTACCGTCGACGAGCGAGGCCTCGCCTCTGTCCCAGGTGCCAGATCACTCTACGGCGGGTAGCATGACGAGCAGTCCGCAAAGTATGAGTGATCAGAAAACTCCAATACCCCGCAGCGACTCGAGCCTCAGTATGAACTCAGACACAATCCCGAGCATATTGTCGGCTCCATCTCTTAGCTCCATGTCCATGGGATATTTCAAGACTTATTTTGAGGACCGGATGGAAATTTTACAAAAGTTTGTGACTCCTTGCTGAGCCTTGTTTAAACAGTGTAGACTATTAACTACATGTATATTTATTAAATAACAATAACGAAATCAGACATTATCAAAATATTTACAATTGTGCTTGCAAGCGGAAAAAACAGTCAGCGTCGAAGCCAGCCAGGGTAGTCCGCAAGATCCGAAATGGGCCATTTTGCAGTAGGCAGGGCCGACAGGTCAGTGTGTAGTCCCTTTTCCCATAGCTCTATGCCTGCCCATCCAATCATCAATGCGTTATCTGTACACCATTTTGGTGGCGGGTAGTAGTGATTCATACTGAACGGAGACAAAGCTTCGACTAGTACACTGCGCAGAGCCATGTTAGAAGCCACACCTCCAGCACATACAAAGTCAAGGGGCCTCGAAGAGGGCAGCTGAAGCTTGCCTGATGCAATAGCTTGAGACATTGCAAGTGCAGTTTTGGTCGCCAGGTGTGTGAATATGGCACTCTGAACTCTACGAGCTATCTCTCGGCGCGCAGGGTCCGGCAAGTTCTTGAGGCTTGTTCCTTTGTAAAACTCTGCCTGCGCTATCCGTAACGCTGTGATGAATGCAGCAAACGAGTAGGCCGCAAGATTTACGCGGCCTCCTTTATTCTGGAGAGGATTTGGCAACACAAATTCGTCGGGCACGCCATGATTCTGAGAACCAGACGGAGCAGAATCAATAAACGTCTCCATTTCCTTGCCAAGCATACTGCCCGTAATACCTATCTCGCGTGCACACTTGTCCAGCATGTCGCCCAACGCAATGTCCACTGTGTTCGCCAAAATTTCATGTTCCAACGTTGATTTCGATTGCACCAGCATAGTATGCCCACCACTCACCAGGAGCGAAACAAACGGGTACTCCGGGACCTCCCTTTTGTTTCCGGCCTCTGGTACTTCCTGAAAAAACCGCGGTGTTAGTAGGTGGCCCAGCATATGGTGTACACCGACTAGAGGTACATTCCATGCTACACATAGCCCTTTCGCTAGGTTATAGCCTGCCGACAACGACCCAATCATTCCAGGCCCTCTCGTCACAGCGACAACATCTGGTTTCGAGACATTGTTCCGGCTCAGCACTGAGCGTACCATCGACGCCAGATGCTTCTGGTGGTGGTTACGAGCGTCCAGCGGGATTATACCGCCAGCGGATGTATTGTCGAGGGACTCTATAGCGTGCTCAATAAGCCTGGGGGCACGACCTTTGGGTCTATCTATAAGCGCGACCGTAGCATCATCGCACGATGACTCTATAGCCAAGACATGGTAGCATCTTCGTGAAGCCAACCATTGTTGGATCCGAGGACGAAGCATTTGGGCAGTAGACGCTGGTCAATTCTAGGCGAAACGAGCGAAAAGCTGAAAAGTTACTGGCTTTGGGGCCAAGTTGTAAGTTTTATCTATTACCAACTAAGTTGCAAGTCATATATCTAGGCATGTTGTAAGTCTAGGTTTTGTACACTTTAAGTACTATATCACGTGTCATTTGCTTTTTCATGCCACAAGCACGCGAGACCCTGCGCGCCAGCCAACAAAGCCTCCGACTCCGACGCCGAGCAGGATTTTATGACAGCCATTGTGGCAGATTCGATGGTAGTGGCAATGTCAGGGATCATGGCTGTGGCTAGAGTGGCTGGGTAGCTAAAGCCTCTGGGCACTGCAGCGCTGCTATCTCAATGCCAGCGGTGTCAGAGCTCCTTAGGGCTCTTAGGTCTGATTTAAAAGCAATACAGATACGGACAACACCAGGTCCAAAGTATAAATGCCTAGTTATACTATAGCTTGAGGCTATAGTGGTTGTACTTCATAGTATGGTATAAATAGTGGGCGAATCTTATAGTCCGTGCTCTTTGATTCCACAACCATGTCTGTCTCTGTTAATATCACGCTACCTAATGGCATTTCCTATGACCAGCCCACGGGCCTCTTCATCAACAACGAGTTTGTTCCGTCTTCTGACGGTGTGTTGATTGATTCCATTAACCCGTCCACTGAAGAGCTTTTGGCAAAGGTACACGCAGCATCCAAGGCCGATGTCGATACTGCTGTAGCTGCTGCTCGTGCCGCGTTCAAGGTTTGGAAAAACCACCCTATTGACGACATTGCCCGTCTCTTGCAAAAACTAGCAGATTTGTATGAGCGCGATCGTTTGTTGCTGACATCTATCGAAGCCGCTGACGCCGGCAAGCCTCGCACGTCCAATGCGTCCATCGATGTCGACGATTGTATTGCCCAGTTCCGATACTTTGCTGGCTGGGCCGACAAGCGAGGCGGAACCGTTGCAGAGAGTTCGTCCCAGAAGTTCGGTTACGTCCTACATGAGCCTCTGGGCGTTTGCGGGCAGATCATTCCATGGAACTACCCGCTAGCCATGGCGGCTTGGAAGATTGCGCCTGCAATTGCGGCGGGCAATTGCATCGTGTTAAAGTTGGCAGAAAACACTCCGTTGTCCATGCTATACGCAGCCAACTTGATCAAAGAGGCAGGGTTTCCTCCAGGTGTTATTAACATTGTAAATGGCTACGGCAGAATCGCGGGATCAGCCATTGCGGGCCACCCCGGAATTGACAAGGTGGCTTTCACGGGATCAACAACCACAGGTCAGGCTGTCATGGGTTTGGCAGCTCAGACGCTCAAGAACGTCACGCTTGAGTGCGGTGGCAAGTCTGCGGCAGTGGTGTTTGCCGACTGCGACTGGAAACAAACTCTTGCGTGGGCCCGCGAGGGCATCATGTACAATGCTGGCCAGATCTGCTCAGCTACGTCGCGCATTCTAGTACAAGACTCAATCTACGACAAGTTTGTACAATCTTTCAAGGAGCTTTTGGAAAAAGAGACGGCTATAGGTGACGTTTTTGACGACAGCAAGTCGCACGGACCTCTGGTATCAAAAGTGCAGTTTGACAAGGTGCTGGGCTACATTGCTGTTGGCAAGAAGGAGGGCGCAAAGCTTGTAACAGGCGGCAAGGCTCCTTTTAGCAAGGGCTACTACGTTGAGCCCACTGTCTTTGCAGACGTCACTGATGATATGACCATTTGGAAAGAAGAGATCTTTGGCCCAGTTGTGTGCATTTCCAAGTTCAGCACCGACGAAGAGGCCCTCGAGCGTGCCAACGCCTCTACGTACGCCTTGGGCGCAGCGGTGTTCACTACGAACTTGAAAAAGGCGGTGAGGTTTGCTCAGGAGCTAGAGTCTGGTACTGTGTGGATTAACTCTAGCCAGGACACGTCGGTCCGCATTCCGTTCGGCGGGTTCAAGATGAGCGGTATTGGCACTGAGCAGGGCCAGTACGGTCTGGACGTGTACACGGTGAAGAAAGGTGTGCATATCAACCTTGGGGAGTAGATCAAGGAGGGCTGAGACTCCAGAGATCGTAGGAGCAGACTGGACCAGAGTAGCTCTAAGAAGGCCGCAATAGTCTTTAGAAGACCGAAATAATTCAAAAACAAAATGTATGTGAAAAGGTACAAACAACCAACAATTTTATCAGGTCTATAGCTAGTAAAAGTGGGTTTCGCTTAATGCCTAGGAGCCTGTAAGTATAGCACGTGGATTATTGCCTTAAAAAGAACGAAAAAAAATATCACAAACATGATCTCTTCATCGTTACTACGTCTTTTATAACTAAAAAGTCTTTTAAAATGTCTGAAAAGTCTGATATCGTGCCTGTCGTCACTGCTGCTTCCGCTCCTCAGTCGAAGCTGACGCTGCTGAGTCTTGAGGACGTCCCTGACAAGTTCAAACAAGCTTTCAAACTTATCGCTGACGCTCAGGCCCAGCGCCAGAATCTCGTCAACAACCACATTCTCTTTTCGGTTCCCACGATCTCTGCATTTGTCCTCGCTATAAGCATTACGCTAACAACCTACATCAAGTACTATCGCGACACGGGCGTTTTGATCCTTGCCGTGGCTGGTTTGGCCATTGCGTTCTTATCGCTTGTTGGTCGCCTGTCCGAGTACCAGGTCACAAAAGCTGAGTCCATGCAGATTGAGGAATACCTGGGTGACAGCGCCACTACCACCACTAAAGAAAAGGATCTTTTGTTCTTGTCGGGAGTGTATGTTTATAATGATGCGGTGGTCGCGGTGATATCTGCGGCCCGCGAGTCGGCTGCAGCTAGTGACTGGCGCGTCAAAGGCTGGAGTACGTTGCGTCGGTACCGCAGCACCGGTCTGGGCAGCGACTTGCTAGACTGGCTCGTTAAAAAGAAGGGTCCAAAGGGTCGCTTGCTGATTGCAACGGAGTCTGTGGACACACTGGCTGAGCATTTACTAAAAAAGAAGGGCTTCAAGGTCGTCAAGAGCACGCCGGTGAAGGGCATTAGAGGCAGCTGGTTTGGGCTTGCGCGAAACGAATGGGTTCTGTAATGTTAGAATAACTTGTGAGTTTTTTATTCTTTTGTCATATATAGTACTTTGTATAATAGATATGGCCATAGTTGCCGACCTGGACTTTTGCTAAATTTTCGCTTTCGTGTTTCTTCTTCTCGTTTGTTACTAGTGTTCAGCATACTCTGAGAAGACATCCAGGAATTATGACAATGTTGACTGTTGAACCTAATTCTCTGAGCGGAGCCACAGTGAACGGGCCCTCCTCCTCCATTTTGGCAACGGTGACGGTTGCAACTCCCGCCCTATCTACAGCCAAACGCGTACATGTGTTAGACCGTGTAGTAGGGCCAGCAGCCTCTGCAAGCACAACCGACAAGCGGCACGCCATTCTTCAAGAGCCCGCATTGCCAGATCAAACGCGCGGTCGTTTAAAACGCCGGTTCAGTGAAGGGCCGCAGTCAGCTGGTAGCAGCAACAGCGCTAGTAGCAACAGTAGCATGACCCAGCGACGGCGCAGGTCCTTTTCAATACGCCGAAGATCGACTTCGCTGTCATCATCTCCATCTCCACTGCCGGAAACTCCTATGTTACTCGCATCCGGCGACACGGAAAAACTGACACGCCGCAAGAACCTCAACAACCAACAACAGCAATCGCAAAAAACTCCGGAAAATTTTAAGCAATTGCTGCACTATCGACCAGTCCACCAAGCGCAACACACATCCTTACTAACATGGGATTCCAGTGCTAGCACGAGCAACGGTTTCAGCACAATTGAGAGTGGTTCCCTGTCGTTCGTCGGGTTTCGCAACCTCGCCGTTATAGCCCTCGTTGTGGGCAACTTACGCATGGTCACTGAAAATTTTCTCACCTATGGATTGCTCAAGTCTGTATCGCGGGTCGGTGGGCTCAGCGCCCACGATGTCTGGGTTGCGAGCCTGCTTACGGCAAGCATCCCGGCGCACTTGTTTTTTTCGCTAGGCGTGGAACGAGTTGCGGTAAGCGTGCTAGGTGCTCATGCCAAAAAGGAGCTCAAGGAGCATACCAGTAACGAAGATCAAGGCCGGTACCTAAAGAGCTCAAAACGTCTGTGGACGCTTTTCGCAGCAGCCCACACGGTCAATGCTGCACTCTCCCTTTGCGTCACTTCGGTCGTAGTCTACTATCACATATTTAATCCCATGGTAGGCACGCTATGTGAATCCCACGCACTGGTTGTCGCACTTAAAGTTGTGTCTTACGCACTCACTAACCGCGACCTCCGCGACGACTACTTTACAGGGCCTGCCGACAGTCAAGCGGCCGCGGTGCCAGATATTTACAAGTCTATGCCGTATCCAACAAACTTGACGGTTGCCAATCTTGTGTACTTTTGGTGGGCCCCGACGCTCGTGTACCAGCCAGTTTATCCACGCACGCAGAGGATCCGAACTTCGTTTTTGGCAGGCCAGGCCGCAGAGCTTATTGCTACACTGACAATTATGTGGTTTCTCATGACTCAATTTGCGTTGCCAATATTGGAAGAGTCGCTAGTCCATTTGCACGACTGGACGCTTATACAAATGGGCGAACAGCTTCTGCGGCTCGCGACTGTCAGTATCGCCATCTGGCTGCTCGGGTTTTTTGCGCTGTTCCAGAACCTGCTCAACATTTTGGCCGAGGTGATGTGTTTCGCTGACCGCGAGTTTTACCAGGACTGGTGGAACTCCGGGTCCGTTGGTGCGTATTGGAAACAGTGGAACAAGCCCATCAACAACTACTTTGTGCGACACCTGTATATTCCTATGCTCAAGCGCGGCTGGCCCCAGCAAATATCGTCAGCCATGGTTTTTTTTGTGAGCGCGGTCTTGCATGAGGTGCTGGTAGGCATTCCGACGCACAATGTCATTGGAGTCGCCTTTGTGAGCATGATGCTACAGATTCCACTCATTGGCGTCACCGCGCCTTTCGAGAACATGCGCGGACCTGGCTCCACTATTGGAAACACAATCTTTTGGCTCAGCTTTTTTCTCGGGCAGCCATTGGGCGTACTGCTATACTACCTTGCTTGGAACATCAAGTACGGTGGAGACACATGAAAAGAAGAAGAATGTTTTGCATTATTTAGTATTACAAGTAATAGTCGCGCTCCTTGCGCCGCTGGTTTTTGGTGATGTAGATTCCATATCCAACGCCCGCCAGTAGAATTACGGCGATTAGAACCAACAGCTTGAGAAAGAACCCCAGCCACGAGCCTGACTGTTTTTTCGAGTTATTTGATTTGGAACTCGTGGTCTTGAAATTTCTGCTGCTGCCGTGGTTCCCCTCCTCATATCCAATGAGATCGTCATACCTCTGTGGCGGGTTCCGCAATGAAAACACTTGAACGCGATGCAAGTCGTGGTTTTCAGTGAGCTCACCTGTACGCGCCGAGAATCCCATGAATGCCGACCGCGGCAGCACGACGTTATCAACAATAAAACAGTTTTGCCATTTCTTTTGACCCTTGTAATCCAAATCGAGCGATAAAAACTTGCCTTTGACGTAGGTGATTCGTGCCTTGGCCATGTCCTTAGAGTTGTGAAGGCCTCGGCCAGAGCAGGCGCCTACCTCGTTGGCGAGACCGTCGTTTGCGCCATCGTAGCTTGTCTTGCCGTCGCCCAGCATCGCCATTATGTATGGAAACGTTTTCCCTGGGCGGTGGTTCTTGTACGTGTCGAAGAAGATACCCAGACCTTCGAATCTGTCGCTGGACCCAAACACAGGGCCAGTTTCACCTTTATGCGTTGTAATCCAAAACGCCATTCCGTCGCCATACATTCCGCCGCCGCCGTGGATTCGAAAGTCAAATTCTATCTGAAAGTTTTCCGGTACTGCGGGCAGTTTCGAAAACAGCCAGCCCTGCTCGCCGGGACGGCTGCCTGTGAGTCTAATGAAGGAGTCTGAGCGGATGAGCGTGCTGCCACCGTAGTCGTAGAACCTCGAGGAGAGGTACTTGTCGAGAAAGGGCTTTTTTAAGCCGTGTGGGTACGACTCAAGTCTGTGGAATTCGTCGGCATCCTGCGAGACTGCGAGATGCGCATATGCCAGAAGCATGGATAACGCGAGAAGTAACCGCATTGTGTCTGTGGAGTTGTAAAGAGAAGAAGTGTCTGAGGTGCTGTAAATAAGTAGATGCGGTTTTCTGCTGAAACGAATGTCTCGGAGTTGTGATGAGACTGATCGACTGATTAGACAGCTGGTAGAGCACGTTATCGCCAGTATGCTATTAGACGCTACGTGATTGAGGCCAACGGAATGTCCTTGAGAGATGGTGCCCTTGAAATGAATGCAAAATTATGCCGAACTTTAGAAAAATGATGAAAAAAGGTCAAGAAGAAGAATCGATTTCAGCAAAAGATTTCAAACTTTTTAAGCGAAGAAAGCGCTTCTCACCACAAACTGCCAGCGCATCACTTGGTGCCGCACATACTTCCCCTTTGGGCTAACGTCTGCTACTATATGATTCCGCATTATGGCCTACAGCAGTGACCTTTCATGTATTAGTCTTAGGCTAACCGCTGTTAGTACAGCACTGTCTGACTAGGTCTGCTAGTGATCTAGTAGCGTGGCTGGCAAGCCCGCGGCGACTGCCGGTGACTGGCGGGTGCCCAAGGATATCCAGGCAGTGGGGACGTATGCACACGCACGGCTGTTTGTGCTCGTGGGCACTTGCAGGTGCTCGGTCCTCACTATTCTAAGTAATAACTACCATTGAGTAATAGTAATAAATTACCGGCGCTGGCTTGCAATAAGATCAGTGAGATATACGTCCTACAACATGTTATGCTTCACAGGGAAACGTCCAAACATGAACATTAACGTGCTTGATGATTTCAAAGCTGCTGAGTCCAAAACCACATACAACACCTTCCCTCAAGCTCTTTAAATTTCCAAGTCAAGCCCTGGACCTTGCAAATTTTAGGCGTGTCTATCTACTCTAACATTGCAATAGATCAATCACAATCGCTCGCATCAATCTTTCTGTTTGTTCTCGTTCCCATTCACATATAGGCTTTGTTATCGCGTCGCGTGTTGCCCGCCATTTTATTTTATTTTGGCGGGGAAAAGGTCACAAAGACGCGCGTTTTTTATTAATTTCAGCTTTTTTTTTCTTCCTTCTTCTCTCTCTTGCTCACTTTTCTTCAAATATTCCAATCCCCTGATCTTCTGTAGATTTAGAGGTTTCTCGGTTCAAACAGTGCAAGTAGTATATCACCCAATGATGGCAAGGCACTACACGGTCCACGAAGCAGTGTGCTTCAAGCGAAAACATGGCTCATCTGTCGACGACATTTGTAAGTAAATTGTTTTCTTTATTTTTCATGTTTGAATGTACAAATTCAGTATGACTAACCTCCAAGACTCGAGTGCTCGAAAGCGCAAAATCTCCGTGCCCCGAAACCCGTGTTTTAGTAAGTATGCGTACTGGTAGACGGCAAGCTTGATCATGATAGCTTGATTGAAATACACCGTGAAGAAAGCTCAAGTTAACAACTGAATAGACCCAAATCCACAGCCATCAACAAACACGGCTAACTACCAACTAAAATCTGGGCAGGCCCTAGATCTAGATATCGATGTTAGCATGACAGGTATGGACAGCCATGTCCAACAAACGATGTCGGCGACGGAAAATCAAGCTATCGTGCTAGACATAACGGAGCAGCCTGACACAGAGATCGAAGACTACCTATATGATTATTACTACCGCAAGGTTGTCTACAGTCGATAGCGCTAGAGCTAAAGCTACTGGATCGGTATCAGTCTGGCGTCTTCTTATGACGCTGAAATTTCTTAAAAAAAAGCCTCTTCGGGACATGAACGTCAAAGTTGGCCGGATAAACTATTTATAATACACGCGGAAAATAACATCTAAAATTTCAGGTAAAATTTTTCAGCTTAGAATCATACGGCGTCGCCATTAGCGGGCCTTCTGGGAAAAAACATAGAAGAAAATGAATGGTATTTGGGAATAGCAATATGGAATACAAGACGAGACAAAAATAAATATGAAAAAAAACACTTTTGAGAGAGATGGTTGTTGGTTGTTAGATCTGTGGGCTGAGGTTCAACGGTTTTTGCACTTTTGACACTTTTGACAACTTTGACACTTGCCTTCTGTATCAGCCATAGCTCAAGCTTTTCAATGCTTTACCTCTAAACAAACAGAAACATTTTGGACATAGCATTCAGTCTACTTCTTGGACATTGGGCCACGCAGAACAATCCCGGTGGGTGTATACTCAATAGGCTGCTCGGGGACGAACTGCTGCTGGCCAGGTGCACACAGACGGAACATACCGCTGTTTTGGCGTGACACCATGGGAGAGCTTGATGTAGATGATGCTGAAGGAGTGGTCATGCTGCTGCCCTGTGGCTGAAACGCTGGTGAACTGCTAGCGCTAGACGCATTAGACGAGTTTGATGAAGGAGAATTAGAGTCTGTAGGAATGAAAGCCATTTTGATTTAGGTGGGCTGGACAAATAAAGAAGCTTAAGAACTTTGAGGAACTAAAGAACAAATTAAATTGGGATGGAAATCTTTATAATATTTATACTCAACCTAAAACGATCAATTTTGTGCCCCTCTAAAGAGTCACCTATCGTTGTACTTTCTACTATGACACATATTGCTGAAGCCCAGGAAAGACTAATACGGCAAGCATGCGGACCCTAGGCCTATTGCTACTCAATCTCAACGTACGTCCGAGGAAACAGTCCAAGCCTTCCGTCCGCCGTCTGCCCAAGCCACCATTCGCTGTCAGTCTCGTCTCCGTGGTCCAGCACGCGTAGGCGATCCCCGACACGGAACGCAACGTCGCCAGGCTCGGCCCCCGCGAACGTAAACAACGCTACCGCATGCTCGTGGGCTCCCGCAGGAATGCGCTGTGCAGTCTTGCCGTTCTCCTGGCTGCTGCCCCCAAAATGCGTCCCGCCTATGCTGCCTGTGGTACTAGCTGCCGTGCTACCGCTTCTCCGTCGAAGCAGCTGCTCCTGCTGGTGCTGTCTCAATTTGTTACTTATGAAATCTCCACTGCGACGTTGCACGTCTTCGCTGCTATCACTTGGGCCCTCGTCATCGTAAAAGTCGGCGCTTGACGGCGGTGATAGAGTGCGCGCTGCAGTTGACATGGAAGCGCGCACTCGCGTTCGCAGCTGCTCGGTGTCTGCAGGAGGGCCAGGGAACACGCCAGTCACGGGTGACCTGCCCAGAAACGTCGATGTTGGTAGTGAGCTATGCTGCGACAAAGACCGCGATAGCGACTGCGACATGGAAAGGCTGCGAGAAATACTGACAGCTGGCGGCGGTGAAAAGAAGCTACCATTTGTGCCTACAACCGGCGACCGAAGGCTGGGTGAAGACGATTGTGAATCCGACATTGTGTTATTACGTACAGAAGCATTTGCAAGCATATCAGCCTCGCTCTGAAAGAATCCTTGCGGTGATGAAAATTTGATTTGCGTCGCCGCCGATGGCTTTCCAATAGCTTTGTGAGCTAACTCGCTGGTCTTATCCGCCGATTTGTGAGCCAGCTTTTCAATTGCTTTGGGGTCTTTTTCCACTGGATGAAGAGGCTTCGTAATTGCCTTGCCTTCGCGAATGAACTTTAATTCCTGTTCAATGCGCGGTTGAATGCTCGCAAACCGCTCCTCCCATGTCTCAACAACTTCTGTATACGTGCCTGAGTCAAACTCGCCACCCACACCGGTGAATCCTCCTGTGAGTCCTTGAGTCTGCGAGTACTTGAACAGAATCTGGTTCCACACTTTATAGACTTTAAGCTGATTCAAGTACAATTGCGAAGTAAGTGGGTTTAGAAACTCCGACATGGCTGTCAGCACAAATGGAACTGCCGACTTTACTTTTTCGTCTTGAGCATGGAATATCTCCGTAGCAGTCTCTAGCTCTTCTTCGGCCTTGGCTAGCGCCTGTTCCTCTTTTTCACTGGGGTCGGCCTTGCGAAAGAGTTTCTCTACATTGTGAGAAGCCCTATCAAAGTCCAGCTTCTTATGCTCTCGCTTTTTAAATGCTTTCTGTACAGCGTCAATGCATTCTTTGGCTCCTCTGCACTTGGCTATAAAGGGTGCTTCAAACTCCTCTAGCATAGGTATAATTGTTGCCTCAACCTCCTGGACCACCGCCAGGTATCCGTAAATTGCCCGCGTCTGGCTCTCTGGTGTCCTCTGAGTCAGACTGTACAATCCTTCCTCACCAATTGGGTCGTAGAGCAGTACAAATTTCTTTCCGGCCTTAACCTGAGTCTCACAAATATCTTTCCACGTTGATTTGAAGTTTTTGGTTTCTGAAATCAGCACCTCCAAAGCAGTCTCCGCTGTGTTGAAGTCTCTGGTCCATTCTAGAATTACACGGTCCTCAATGGACTTGGACCCGGCGAGTCGGTGGGGTGCTCTCACAATTGCTTTCTTCGCGCCTTTGAGCATGGTGAATAAGTGGTTGACGTGGACTGGAGAAGGGAGGAAGAAAATTTCTGTTGGAAAGCGCTCATGCCACTAAATAAGCCACATCCAAACAAGTTTCGCCAACAATATCGTGCTCCGTACTACTCCATGGCCCGTCTCGATAGCACACCGCTGTTCCTCTGACGGTCGCAACTCGGTTACGTTTTTCAGTCGGTACGCCTACCTTCTCCGGACGTGCCGGAGGGTCTGTGCCCTTGCCCGGATTCCTAGCCCAAATTCACAAAAATTTATTTTGCCTTGCAACACACAATCTCTCACCACCATCCGCCACATCAGCCATGGATAATTTGTCGTCTCTATCTTCAGGCTTGCCACCAAAGCCATCCACGTCCCAGGAGCTGGCTGCTCTGGATTCTCAGCTCATTGCTGAGTTCAAGACCGCTGCTTGTGCTGTTACCAAGCTTTACAAACTGTCGGGCACGAAAAGCGCAGTGATCCGGCAACAAGGCTACTCAGACGCGATCCAAGATTTGCTGGGGTTTATGACTGAAAGAAGCAAGGATGGCCGCAGCGTCAGCGTAGATGAGGTGCTTGCATGGGCCCTGGAAAAGCAGCAGGATCCCACGGCCAGTCAGAGCGCCGACCCCCTCACTTCTGGCAGCGGCAGCCATGCTGGCACCAGCAGCAATGGCATCAACAATAACAACAACAGCAGCTACGCTAATAGCAATAATAGTAATAACAACAACAACATTATTCCTGCTACGTCAGTATCGACGCCGACAACGAGGAAACAGAAACACATCACTCAAAAGCAACCGCAGTTCTCGCTCGATCCCGGACACCAGTTTTTGTTTACTCACGAAGACGCTTTGAGCATGTCGCCAGGACAGATGCAACACGCGACAAGTTTCTCAGGGCATGTCTTCAATTTTGGGGAAGACGCAGATGAACCTGCTCAAGATAGTGAGAGTGGATCGGACGACGATGTGCTTCAGAGTGAGTCAATTAAGCGAAGAAAGAACAAGAAGTACGAAAAGCATGGCGACAAAAGATCACGAGTAGGGCCATAGCCACTTTATAGCATTCAGGCCAGCATTAACGACGAATATGAAATTACAAGTAGATTCACTCTGAAGTACAAGATATAACTGTGATACTTGAAAAAAAAATTAAAAATTAAAGTATAAAAAGCAAAATAGTCAAAAGAAAAAACAAAAAAAAAAGTCAGACTTGTTCATTGCAGCTCGTTAAATCATCTCATTTATATATTTTTAGTAGTTTTACTTCATGGAAGAAATGCTGGAAGACGATCCACGGGTCTCCATGATATCGCCAGGAGGCCCAACCAGTACGGGGCACCGATCACGACCTCCCAAGACATGGTTTTCCAACCAGTTGCTAGCCGTGAACCTCTGGCCACACACACAAGTTCCAACATGAGCCAGCTTTGACCGCAGATTCCTAAAACTGCGCACGCGCTTCTGGTCGTCGAATGTGAAATGGCCATGCAGCAAGTGTTTTTTGAAATCGTACGGTCGGTTGAACTGACCGCGCTTGTGGGGACACCGGTCGCGAGGGTATGGACATGTGAAGCGGGCTACTTCCTGGTGGGTGCGAAGATGGCGTGGTAGGTCTCGGCGGAAGAACTTGCCACAGATTTGGCACTGATATTTCTTTTCGAGCTGGTTCTGGTTGAGTGCGGATGAAGAAGAGCTGTCTGCATTTTGAGATGGATCGGCGAGGGACTGATAGTCGACGCTGGGATAGACGGGCGAGTAGCGAAACATCAAGCTGGGGACTGGCGAAGTCTGGGACTCGTCGGATTCGCTAAGATGAGAGTTGTCGTCGTCGTGGATGTGTGAATTGTTGGAGCAGAATGAGTGTTCAGAAGTCGATGCCGGAGGAAGCTGCTGATGTTGATGTTGATGTTGATGCTGCTGCTGTTGGTTATACCAATCTACTTCATTTGCAGCCTGGGGTACTGAGGAATAATTGTAAACAGCGTGCATTTCTGGTTCAGATTGCCGTCGCTGATGTGTGGTGGTATTGGTATTGCTTATGGCTGAGGATTGGTCGTACATTATTTGCTGATTGGCATCATATTGAGGTTGCGTCCATGGGTTGGTAGTATAAGACTCGGGGGCTTGAGGAGCCTGGTCATACTGTAGATCCAAGTACTCCTGTGGTTGTTGCTGAGACTGCTTAGCGACATACGGCGACTCTGCTAGAAACTCATTTTTAATCGAAGAAGAAGTGTTTGAGGTTGACAGTGCCATGTATTCCGAGGGCCTAGAAGCAGACGTTGAGTCGACTGCTAGCGCTACTTCAGGCTGGTAGGTTGTAGTTACTGCAGGCGCCTCGAGAGGAAGCATTTGCTGAGGTTGCGTGGTAGCCAGCCAAGAGAGCGTTGAGTCCAGCATGCTTGATGAAGCATCCATGGACGAGGCCGTCGAAAGAACGCTCATTGAGGCTGATAACGGCGACGATACCGGCATGGTAGAAACTGCGCTGCCCTTGTAACCTGCGATGTATTCTGAGTTTGCGTTGTATAATGCATCAGCTTCAGAGGGCATATATAGTCCCGCGTCCATGCGGATAGGCGATTCTTCGGAAGAAGTGGTCTGGAGAGGAATAGGAGTGAACATTGAAGTGTTTATTGTCAAGTCTCTTGGACTTTCTTGCGGGTGCTGCTCGTACATGAGGTTGTTGTTGTAATAGAACATTTGTGGCATAGGAGCGTACATTCTTGGTGGTATAGAGGGATGGATCGGCTGGCGGAAAGGCACTGCAGCAGATGAAGCGAGATGTTTGTTAGGAGCTCCAGCGATTCGTTGCTGATTCTGGAAAGATGGTTGAGAATAGGACTTTGGCTGATGTCGTTGTTGATGTTGATTATGAGAGGTCGGCGGGCGTCCAGAATTGTTTGGCAGTCCAGACATAAAGCTTATCAATGTGAGTTAGAAGGTAGTCAGTGTCATGAAATTGTTGACATGTATGTGATAGTTGTGATTTCTGAATGGTGTAATTTAAATTGAAGAAACTGAAATCGTAGGAATCGATATAGATATATATACTATCGCGAGATAAAACGGGGAGAGGTAGAAAAAAGAAATGTGAAACCTTATTGTCCAAGCCTAGAAAGCGATTCAATGGAAGCTTGATAAAGCTTCTATTTTTAGTGATTATATGCATGGAACTATCCTTCAATCTTCTAAGCCTCGTTTGTTTGATTGACTATTGGTGTTCTATGCATGTATTGTTCCATATTAGGAAATTGAGTCTCGTCGAATGAATATCCCTAATCGAAAGAAGGCCAATTCAGCTCTCTCTCAGAACAAGACAAAATGCGACTTAAGAAGCTATTTCTATTTTTGATGATGGGCTAAATGGACAATATGCTTCTTTTTTGTAACCCTCACAAGGTAACAATGTGATGTATATTGAAAGCGTCATGGCAAGCAGGGCAGGGTCTCGCACGCAACAATTAAGAGCAAGTCCTTGTGATTGCACTTTTCTTTGCCCACAAATTTAGAGAAAAGTATTGGCATATGAAAACGTCATTTTTATTTTACAAACTCAAAGATTACTCGTCCAAAATCGGCACAGGACAATAGCGCAGGACAATGGGGGAAGACAATAGCGGAGGGCAATGCCGTAGATGTCCTGCGGTGCTGGTTAATGTTATTTAATGCTGCATTGGAATATTCTATCTCAGGGACCAGTGTATTTCTATAAACCTTCGGCCCAAGTTAGTTGTAATTAAGGTACTTTGTCACTTAGCCTCAATGTAGTCAGCGTTTGCACAATGGGATTGTTCTTCTCTACAAGGTTGAACAGAGAAATGATGTTATTTTTAGATCTTCCTTGGTGGCAGTGCTCATGAGCTTAATATGAATTCCTTCTACAGAACTACTAATTTGGGCTTAAACGGCTTAAGTAAGCGTTATAAAACATATATTCCATGCATATTGCGTTTAATTAATAAATATTAAAGTTGTTCTATTTATTCCTTGCAGTTTAAGGTTGTTCTATTTTCTATTTTGAGGACCGATCATCTCGCCGCAGCAACTGTACCAACGAGCCCCCTCGAAAGGGGGAGGAGCCAATTACAGAGTGACGTGCGATATTAAAATTCAAACAACGCCATTGTGTTTCCCCACTGATTACCGAGAGGCTTAACTCTATCATCGGATGCACGTTGCGTGCTTGCTTATAATTTTCATGTAAAGCGTGTACTGGATGACGTGCACCGCTATTGCCTTAGCCTCTTGATAAGATGGCTTTGATCGCTGAGCCCTGGTGGTATTTTTCGCGTGTCTGTACTTTAGGGCTTGGACAATTATGACATCAATATCTTTTTTGTGAAATCAACTTATATACTCATTTTGGCTTTGGCTTATCACAAGCTATATCAAGTGCTTTATCATTAACAGACTTCACGTCTATCCAGCTGCTGGCTCAGGTCTTTTTAAGAAATACGAAGGTAACTACAAGTTTTGTCCACATATTATGACAATATTGATTCCGCAGTAGAATAGTCCCAACCATTACTGTAAACAAATGTTATACTCATGTGTTGGCACATGTTGGCATGAAATGTTTGCGTTCATAGTAACTTTAGGAGAAACGACTAAGAGGCTGAAAAAGAGCCAATGTAGAGTCTTGCGTTCAAACTCGACGGAATAAAAACGGAACGAAAGGTCATGACATGGCTCAAACTGCATGCTGGGAAACTTCGTGTCCAAAGAATTTCAGGATCAATACTACCAACCTATGTAATATAGTGGGCATATTTTTTAGTCATAATTAGTCATACTTAAGTCAAGAGATATCCTAATCACTTTTAAGAAATTTGCTTTGTCTTACGAAGTAAACTCTGGTGTAATTATCTGTAAGCATTGAGTCATCTACGGCAGATATGTGCAGATCGATCAATATCGATCTTACTCGATTTATCATGAGTTGAAGTTATGATGTCATACAAACCGCTCAACTTAAATGTTTTTTTACTTTTCCGCAGCGAAGCCTCTACCGTCGTTTGTTGAATGTTAGTTCCATAGAACCAAAGCCCCGGAGGGCTGATAGTGGCTATGAGCTTGACATTATGATCATGAGTTATCATGAGCCCTAAAGGAATAGATGTGTCTCATGAGACTCTTCGACTGGTTGCCATGGAGACTTTAACCTGTTACCAAGGGAAGGTTGTGTAACGCGACTTGTGTTGGGAAAATGTAAACAACATACACATTGAGAACGCGTATATGGAGTTATAGACTATGAGCGACAGAGCTATTGTTGTCTTTCTTTTTCCTTGGCCATGCATATTGGAAACTACTACAGCAACATATTATTGTCATGACAACAGTCCTATTTGAGACCATAAAAGTCCTAATCCAGCAGTGCCTCTGCCATGCGCCTCAGTGTCTCTCTCATATGACAACAATACCCCAACCCTGCACAACAACAGCTTAGGCTAGATAAACGTGAGAACAACCACATAAAAGTTTACGTGTAGGGCCAACAAAAGTTTAGAACTGTGGTAGGTTTACGTCCTGTGGTAGAATGTGCCGCGCAGTAGGTCCCGTACTGGATCTGTGCAGTATACGGAACGTCGTGTAACTTCTCGACGTGGAATTGGAAATTTTATGAGTACGCCTTTTCCATGACATGACAAGTTCTTTTATTTTTTATTTTCTATTTTGTTTCTATTTCCTCACTTTTATTTCTTTTCCTTTCTCTTCCTTCTTCCTTCTACACAATATCTTTTCATCTGTATCGTCTCATCTGATTGCGACCGTCAACTTCTGTCTCTGCCCTACCGCTTAGAAGTACCTGTTACATTCTAAACTTCGATATTCTTGGCTCTGTTCAACTGAACCCCCTACTCGATGGCCGGAAAACCTATATTCACATCCATTTCCATGGTCCTGCAAGCAGGGTGAGTATTTCACAAACAACAATTGCATTCATAGTTCTCCAACTAACCTCTTCAGTGCCGTGGTCATGCTATTCTTCCTTCTTCTCGCCGGAATCCGTGATGCTACTCCGTTAAACGAAACTTACTTCTTTGAGTTCGACACAAGCAAAATCTCAAGCAGTTTGCCCAATCCTGTTCGTTGGACCCTCTACAACTACTGCGGAGTTTCTTCAGGCAGAAACTTTAACTGCTCCTCTAATCATCCTGGTCTGGCTTTTGAGCCCCAGAATGTTTTTGGCACTACTACAGGTATTCCCACAGACATTATTGAAAATAGGGATACTTACTACTACCTCACCAAAATCTCTTTTGCGTTCTACTTAATTACCATTTCCTTTTCTGTTCTCTCACTTCTTGTTTCGTTCCTCGCCTGTTGCTCTAGACTCGGAGGTGCTACCGCTGCCTTGCTCAACTTTATCGCCCTTTTGTTCGTTGCCGCTGCCTCCGCTATGATCACTGCCGCGTACGTCATGGCTAGAAACGCTTTTACAGACAGTGGAATTGACTCTAGTCTCGGCGTCAAAGCATTTGCTTTTACATGGGCAATTGTAGCTGCTCTACTGCTCTCGTTCCTGTTACTGTGCTGCTCCTGCGCTCTGGGTCGCCGGCATACCGATGACTTCGCCACTTCGCACGGTATCAAGCGGGAGTCCTCGTTTGAACGCGCCTACGACGGCGACAAGCCTAAAGGCAGAGGCTTTTTCAGCGTCAATCGCCGAAAGGACGACAATGCGACAGCGTTTTTCTCAGAAGCACAAAACCAACCTATAACGACTCACCCTCAGCCCCAGGTTCAGACACAGGCTTAGATATCGCCCGACCTTAGGTCCTCGTACCGTCTGACATTTGATAAAAAGGCAATGCCATTACTTTTACTTTTTCAATTATTTATTTCAGATTAATTTATAATAATACCTCTTTCATTGTTTTGGAATCAATCGATTGTAGCTGTGGTTTTTGAGTACAAATCTACAATAAAGCTTAACTGAGTGTTGAAGTGGTTAATATTTAACCGAGAAGTCTAAGACCTGTTTCATAAGAGCTTTGATCGTAACGCTCAATATCGCATGCCAAAGAGAAACTGTAGATACCAGTGCACGCCCCACTATATGTGACTAGCTAACGATATGGGGCACTAGATGTTCATGATAATGAGATCTGAAAAATTGCAAATGTAGCTGTCTCATTGGTGCCAGTAGGTTTGTGATACCGCTATAGCATATGCATGGTTATGATCGAGTTGTTAGCAATGGCCCTGTACCCACTGGCTTTTGTGAAACCTAAGCTGTGTCTAACCCTGCTCTGGTACTACTTCTGGTGCTTGTTCCTCTTCTAGTCACTCTCCAAGCCCCCACGCACTCCCGTTGCTCAGCCTTACGATAGTTCAACTCCTTGCGCCCAGCTCAATTTTGATGCCACTCACGGAGTACAACTTTATTATGGAGCTACTCCTGGCGCCCAGCCCTATCTTAGCAAAGAAATTCTTGTATTGATCTATATATTAGCGCTACTCTCTTATGGTTCAAAGACTTGGTGCTGCGTCTCGTGTTTATCCCAAAACCGGCGCTGTTCATTATATATATTCTGCTAAGTCGTGGTAATCTTGACGTACTTTCTTTTTTTCAGCCGCTGACTTTAGGTCCAAGTCTTATTCTACTGACAACACCTCCGGCTCTCAACCCTCTCAAAGGTTGTAGCGTCCCTGATGGTGAGGATGCTCTTGGAACTTGAAATTAGTTAAAAAAGGCTACTCCGCCCACAATTTCAGTGATCTCTTTGAGGCTACATTTGGCGGCAAAATAATTCAAAATCCATTACAAGAGAGACGAACATTTCGGATTCAAGTGTTCTTTGTTGAAAGAGATCAGATATGCTTTCAGATGAAGCTGGAAGGTTGATACCTGAAGGGCGCCTACCTCACTGAACCAATGTCAAAGCACGATTAGAGGTTTAGAGCTTGATGCATTTTCATTCATGAAAAAACAACGATTGATTCAAGATGCAACTGCGCATTTACTAGAGACTGTACTTTAATGACACAACCTGTTCCTGAATCAAAGCACTCCACGAGCATTGTAAACGTCCGCTTCAAGATCCACATCACAGGCTATTAAACAACTTCAACTGTCTTGCGGCGGTGAATGTTATCCCTGGGCAGCAGTAACACACTTAATCGATGCTGAATTGGTTGACTCTGGCTATGGTCAGCACAGTTCTCAAGGCTTCGAATGAATTTATAAATAAGGAGATGGTAGACATCTGAGCTTCGTCAATCATTGATTTCTGGGCGGTCTTGAAATATGACGAGTGATATGAGGTAGCTGAGACTGACGCATAGGATAACAAAGCCATTGAGAGCCAGGCGACCAACAAAGCACCAGGCCTAGAGCGGACCAAAAACAATAGCACTCAAGTGTGCGCGGAAATCCAAGTCGTTGAGGCGGGTTCTGAAGAAGGTACTAGCTGAACTTGTGGCATTGGGTTACCACTCTAAACACTTTCGAAGGGGAACTGCAGTTCTATTGCACAAACCTGGAAAATATGAGAAAAAATCAGACAGTAACCAACCCAATACACTATTCAATATACTGGGAAAGATATCGGAAAAGATCGGTCAGAGGAGACTCTCAGTACTGGCAAAACTCAAGCTCCAAGCAGAGCAATTTAGAGGAAGGCATAAATACTTTGCAACGGACGCTTTCACTAAATTATTCCATGATTTTGAAAACAACTACGCTGAGGAATTGATTGAAATACCAGCCATAAACTTCAAAGGAGCTTTTGGTAAACGTTCAGCGCGAGACGCAGTAAAAACCTTCCTCAGGATCCTGACCTCAAGGTCATTCTGTATATCAGAAAAGGCCCTAAAAAATGATAGCCAAGCTTCTTACACCCATCCGCACGCTAATTCAATGACGGCCGGCCTTTTAGAAGAGTTTGTATAAGGGTTTCTCCTAGTTTCATGACATGAGGTTTCCCTTAGCTCGGTGATATAAAGGCTGTCAGTTTTTGCAAACCCAGGGAGCGCTCCGACCCTATCGCACCTCAGGATCCCAAACAAGGCAAACAAGCTGAATTGGTCTGCATCAGAAAAGAACATGAAATGTCTTTTTTCAGGGATAAATGTCTACTACAGTTAGAGCACTATCCGCTTTTAGCCAGGACTATAGAGTGATCTATCTAACACCTATCTATAGTTAGACGCATGTTTGAGGCAACCAGGCTTATACCAAACTCGTTTCAACTAAGTGATAATGTCACAAATGCCACTAACTTTAGTTGGTGAAACAGCTTCTTTTGTTTGTCTTTATATTTATGTTTTGTTAGTTGCGGGGCATGATTGATACAAAGAATCACTTGATTGACTCGGCTGTGTCGTTGTTGAGCATAATAAATCAATTTAATGTCCTGGCTAAATGAAGAAACTACACAAGCTGTATTAACTATTTATACCTAAAGAAGAGGGACAGTTCAGGTTTTTGTCTGATACAGACCAATTCAGCTTACTCGCCGTGTTTGTGTTCAATTGCTTCGATGGTGTCGGAATACTCCCTGAGACTGCAATGAATCCCAACGCTAAGGGAAA